>BGPR01006747.1:0-41042 GCA_013235015.1 Araneus ventricosus | reverse complement strand
AAAAACTTTCCCCTCCGTCCCAGAAGACTCCGAAAAAACTTTCCCCTTACTCCCAGAAGACTCCGAAAAGCGCCAGTCGAAAGGAACCAGACATCGAAAGAAGCCTTCCTCTCGTTTCTCAGCGACCGAAAAGGCAGCGAAAGGAAAACTAAGTTTATCTGCAATTCACTCTAGGGCAATACCTTTGGCCAATTGTGACTCTATATGACTCAATATTAAAAAGCAAATAAATACTACCTTTTTCTTTTCTTGACTTGTAGTCATTGAAGTAATATCTGATGGAAATTGTAGTGTATATAATGCACAGTGGCGAATCCAGGATTTAGGTCGGGGGTGGGGGGGCTGAGGTCATAAAAATTTTGCATCGCCGTGACGAATGTCAAACTTCGTGGCTTATGTAAACCAAAACACTTTAAATTAACAGACTGTAGTGATTACAATTAGAGTTGGGTTGATACCCGGTTTTGTTGTATCATGTACAGGTTGATACTGATACTCGTTTATACCTGATACTTTTACTTGATACTTTTGTACCTGATACAGCCGGTAACCGATCCCTTCCCGACGGGTACTGGGTACTCGGGAATCGGGTAGTGATACAATATTTAAATACGTACCCACTTCGGTGATCATTCTCCATCGACATTTTCCTACAGTCTTATACCATGATGAAATTCTATCGAATCTTTTCCACAAAGCTAATGCACAACAAATCAATCCAACACATACCAATCCCAGCTCGGGAATCCTCGCCTACGCATTCCAATACACTTAACGAATAACAAATCCGTTTTTCTACTTCCCCCATCCGTCTATGACTTCAAAACCAAGGCCACCTGCACTTCATTAATACCTGTACCGAAAACGCGAAGCCATTCCAACCAGGAACTGATCCAGTGCATCAATCTGATATTGTGTATCATAATGATACTTTGTATCATGTTGATACTTTGTATCATGTTGATACTTTGTATCATGTTGATACTTCGTATCAGTCGAGCGAAAATGAACGCTACAGAGGCGATTACCAAACGCTATCAATCGAATCCAAGAACTGATACCAAGTACCTGATACTTTTGGTCTGTATCATTTTCGTGTATCTGATACTTTTGCGTACCTGATACAAAGTATCAAGTTGATACAGTATCACCCAATTCTAGTTACAATTCACTGCCTTCTCCTTTTTATGGTAGGTGGCGCTACTAGAGCCATCCGGGTTTTTCCCATGATGCCTCTCTCTCTCTTCTTCTTCTTCTGTGTACTTGTCTTGTGTTGTTGTTCTCTGTCTTGCGCCTTGCACCTTTTAATGTACTGTGTCGTGGAACTTAGCCATCTAATAAAAATGGTTCCTGAAATTGAATTAATTCTTCAACAGCGGCATTCCATATAAACATGAGTCTCGTCCCTCTACAAGACATTATTCACCTGACAATAAGAATCACAAAAAACAATACATTACTTTCGATAAATTTAATAAAAAATACAATGAAATAACTAGCCAAAAAATGTCTTCGACCGCGTCAGCGTTACAAGTACGAGTGGAATTACAAGTACGAGTTGAATGACTACAAAAGTAGGAAAATTTTCGAGCCTGTCAAGCCAGAAAGCAATGTTGTCACGTTTTTATTATTTTCTTTTTAAAAAGGGAAATTTAGAACAAACAGTTGTAGTGATTTTAAATAAAATCAAGAACTCTGGCTTAGTTCTGGGGGGGGACTGCAACCTGATAGCCCCCCGGATTCGCCACTGATAATGCACAATAAGTGAAATGCATCGAAGTTGTTCTTGCATGCATTTATTTAACTTGACGTGTTAGTCCCGCGGTGGCCTAATGGTAAGGTAAGGCTTTGGGGGTTCCAGGCTCGAAACCCGATTCTGCTAAAGATCCGCCGTGTATGGGGGCCTACTGCTCATTAAATCGGACATGGTGGATCAAATGTCCTTCCACTGGTGTGGTGCGGATGTTTATAGAGGAGCCGGCGGTCAATCCATTTCAAAATCGCATTTTGGGGTCCGCCCCCAAATGACTCTCGTGTTGCTTCGAAACGGAAAGTTAATGTAACAAATTTGACTTGTTTCATATTTGAAAAGAAGTTGTTGTCTATTGGTTTTTAGTAGCAATTGATATCAAGATGCTTATTAATTAATGGGAAAACGTTGTTATAACGTGTATTACCCATGCCTACAAGTCAACGCATGATGCTTTGAACAGAGATTTGTAACATATAGCAAACTGCGATGTAATATTTCACAAGATGTGGTGGGAACAAATAAACCATGACTAACAAAAGATCAGTCAACAGCGCATGAAGTAATGGAGAATTTGATTTCTGAAGTGAACGGTGAACCTCTCTTATTTGAAGTCTCATGTGGAACTGAAACAGCATTTTTTTAATTAATTTGATCTTTGCTCAAATCCAATCTAAATCATATAGATCTTGCCCTTGCTCCATCAAGAATAGCTATTAGTCTTTTGGATGGTGACCGCATAGAACATTCTCCGTTACAGGTATCTCTGCTTTTGCTCACACTGAGAATTCTATTATATGCAATACAAGCAAAAGGTCTGATAAGCTAAATTGCAAACTTATCATTTACGATGCAAAATAAATTTGTCATTATCATGTTTGTTTCTCCCATGGCATGTTCTGGAATGAAAACTCCGAGCAATCTACGCTTCAAACGGTGAGATAAAAAATGTCGTTTATTCGAAACCTTTAAAATAGTAATTGATTAGGTATTATTAGTTAGGATTGAGGGTACTAAAACAGGGGTTGTATATTAAAACTCGAAAACTATACGATATAGAAGCATATGCGTTTTTCTTCCAGATGTATGGAACAGAAAAACGCGGAGGGTTTCCGTATTTAAGAATGATCAGCATGGCCTGATACACGCGTCTTATGTCCAAGAGCTCTTCCAAAAATTTTAATTAAGAACTTGTCAATCTTCAATAGTGAAGCTGGACATCAACGACAGCTATATTCCGGTCGTCGTGTGAAAAAGATGTCACGCAAAAACCGGTCGTCAATAAGAAAAACTCTTCAGAGTTTGAGCATTGTGGAGTGGAAGATTCAATATCCAACCGGTACCGATATCCACCGCTCCATTTAAGGATATATCACACGGACAGCTATCGTGCTCTGTTATCGTGAGCACGAGCGCATGTCACTCACCAAAAAAGTTTGTAGTACGTGACCGGTCAGACAAGATGACGGAAATCGTGGGCTGTATTAGCTGGCGAACTACGTCACCGTCAAAGCCACACCCAATTGGGTTGAATTTTCGCTGCTGACGATTTTCCGTACCATCGTGTGCATTTTCAAGCCGGTTGAATACAGTCCACGATTTCCGTCATCTTGTCTGACCGATCACTTGCAACAAACTTTTTTGGTGAGTAGCATCGCGCTCGTGCTCACGATAACAGAACACGATAGCTGTCCGTGTGATACATGCTTTAGACTGCCAGGCCATAAATCAGCACCGGCGGGAGTAGGCACTGTGTGTTGTGTGTATGGAGGGGGGAGATATGGGATACATGGTTCGCCGAAGAAATCGGAGATGACGAGGTTTGGAGATCGGAGTGATTGGTAGTGGATGAATAACTTGTCTAAATAGATGGGCTAAAAAATGGAATGGCGTGGAAGGGAGCGGTCGTGAATGATCGGCTTAAGGCACGAGAAACAACAATCACAATACATTTCTCTAAATTAGTCCCTCCAATTGTCCTTTAAACTTAAATCAATCGATAATAGTTATCAGAGAGCGAATCGCTTTCCTTGAAATTAAATCCTAATTTTTTTTATTATTCTTTATGCAAATTACAAGTCCCCTATTCAAAATTATGATCTAGAGGTCACGTGATTTAATCAAATCTCGTGTCATGGATTCCTATATTTAATATTTAGCGTGATGTAAAAATCGTTATTCACGGAATGCAACAGTTGATGCAATAAAGCCAGATGAATCAAGGCTAAAGCATTATCATGCTACGATATTTCGGAGTATGGGTTCGAATCTCTTTTATTTTTTCCCCAAAGGTTTTTGCATAATATAAGGTTAAAATGATCAGATATAGGCTAGATTGTAATAAAAGGAACACAAAACTAGGGATGCATAATCCACGATATTTTTAATAACAAATATTTTTCTGTTGTTATTTTTAAATATCTGTTCTAAATAAGTGTGATTTCAAGCACACTTTTAATTTTCAAATTCTTATTAAATATATGCAAAGTGTTTTGAAAAATAATTTAAATAAAAAATTGTCATTTGTTTTTATTACACTTTCTGCAAAATTTAGTGTTTTCAGATCCGTATCCTGTCAATAGATGGCGCCTGTAGCAAAAACTAATTTTTAAAAAAAATTCCGATAATTAAGTTAACCACAAATATTCCCATCAAGCGTGGAAGCCAATATCAACAAAGTTCACTATTCAGAATCCGCTTTCCAGTGAATCACAAATCCGATAATTTTCCGTTCCGATCGCAATTAACTAAGCGTCCCTGTGAATATTTGTTTTCGAACGATTATTGCGACTTTATATCGTTATAAACACGTTTTCTTCAAGTATGATTTGATGTTTATTGGGTAGCCTCTTTGCCGCTACTGAAGCAAGTCAGAGCGTTGCCCGAAGAACACCGCGAGGAGGTGGGCTACCATCGTTCCTCGTCTTCCCCCCCCCCTCCATACCTTGCAGAGGAAACTTGATAACCGACTTCAGTTTTGTCACTTGATGTCATCTCGGCGATATTTATAAGGTGATTTATTTTTAAAAATTTCGCAGTGACGAAAAGTCTTATGTCTCGCAGTGAAATGTTCTAGAAACCGTAAGAATAAATATTGATATCCCCTCGTATATTATCCCCTCATCATCAGTATGAGGGGATTCGTAAATAATTAAAATAAAATTTTCCTAGACTTTACCAAAGATTTAAAATTATTCCCATGCATTTGCTTGTTTATCGGTAATAAATTACTTTTGAGGGAATTAAGCTTCTCATTAAGTTTTAAAAAAATAATTTCGTTTCTTAATAAATAAGCTTGCCATTTAGTTTCAGTATTTCTTATATGCATGTCAAAATCAGAGCCGCTGAAAAGATATACAGTGAACAGGATTAGAAGTTAATGCCAAAGCTTACCATTATCTAGAATTTAACATAAGTCTTTTTACGAAGTCGATTTAATTTATGTCGAAACCTATGCCTTAATTACAATTAATATATTACAGAACCTTTATGTTTTCTTTCAATTATCTATAAAAAAATTATACTAATAACTTCAAAACTTCTTAATCTCGAATTTTCTCAAAATTTTAAGCTTGCAAATCAGAAATTTTCCGGACCACAATTTACGGCTATTTTTGAAATTGCAATCGTATAAGTAAATTTAACACCTGTCGAAATACAGAAAGCCTTGGATACCAAGCCTCCTCTACAAACAATCAACTTATTCTTAAATTCGTTTTTGATCACACCGAACTGAAGAGTGATTTTGTATTTTAATAAAAATACAAAAACATCTTCAGTGATTCAGGATGCTACGCGAGCGTTTAAATATTCTGCATTACAACTGCTTCCCGTTTTTTTTTTAAGTGTGTTTGCTGCATTATGGAGGTATGCGTGCATAAAATGGTTCTAGGGATGCTAAGCATGCTAGTGCTAGATCTTTGATGGAAACTGGTGCAATCAGAGCTGGTCATTCATGGTGGATCAGTTGTGAAGGCTCAAAGTGGCGATGGCGAAAGGTTTGTAGATTGGGGACCAAAAACGAGGAAATGGTTCTAGGGATGCTAAGCTTTCTGGTGCTAATCTTTGATGGAAACTGGTGCAATCAGAGCTGGTCATTCATGGTGGATCAGTTGTGAAGGCTCAAAGTGGCGATGACGAAAGGTTTGCAGGTTGGGGACCAAACAACGAGGAAATGGTTCTAGGGATGCTAAGCTTTCTGGTGCTAATCTTTGATGGAAACTGGTGCGATCAGAGCTGGTCATTCATGGTGGATCAGTTGTGAAGGCTCAAAGTGGCGATGGCGAAAGGTTTGTAGATTGGGGACCAAAAACGAGGAAATGGTTCTAGGGATGCTAAGCTTTCTGGTGCTAATCTTTGATGGAAACTGGTGCAATCAGAGCTGGTCATTCATGGTGGATCAGTTGTGAAGGCTCAAAGTGGCGATGGCGAGAGGTTTGCAGGTTGGGACCAAACAATGAGGAAATGGTTCTAGGGATGCCGAGCTTTCTGGCGCTTGATTTTTGCTGGTAGCTGATACATTTAGAGTTGGTAATTCATGGTGGATCAGTTGCAAGGGTTCAAAGTGTCCACAGAGAAAGGATTGTAGGTTGAAAAACAAACAGTGCGAAGCAAATCAAAATAAAAAGGATGCAAACAACAAGGAGATATTTTCATGGAGAGGAAAATATCAGCGAAAAACGAAAAGAGAGTGGAAGGTAGATGGAAAAGAAAATGAATGACAAAATGGAAGCCCGAGTGAGAACAAACAAATCAGAGTGGAAGAATAATGACAACAAGAAGCAAGCCCTGAAGTGGAAAAACAAGAAGAGTGCAGTGGAAGCAGAGCCAGAGTTGCAATGAAAAAGCAATGGAAGTGGAACCAAGAGAAGTAGAAAAAGACAGTCAACCATTTGATTAATGAAATCGAAAGTGCCTGGAAAAGAATGGAAATCGAAGAAATCAGGATGGAAACACGATCAAAATATGCTACAACTGGCAGAAGTACGGTAAAATCAATTGCAAGATTCTATCGAGGTTGTTGACCTATGGAAATAGTGAAAGTTTTGAAGCAGCATTCGAATTAATAGATGGCAAAAAAATGAGTCAATAAATTATAAAACTTAGAACTTAAAAAGACGAATTTAAATCTAAAGTTACTTAAAATCTATGTACACTTAAATCTATACATACTTAAATGTTCAGAGAGGATAATTTGAATTTTGGTTTTCATAGCCAAATCAGTTTGCTGCAATAATAATACAAATATATTCTAACGATAGCCAAAAGGATTGCAGCAATGAAATTTTGAATCTTATAAACTAAACTTAAAATCTACATTGCTAAGAAACTAAAATTAATAACAGTAAAAAAGGATGGCCTGTAGATGGAATCCTCAGGTGGGTGAACAGTTTTCCTGGAAAAGAAAAGAGAAAAATTATCAGTTTTCGATTTTTAAAAACATCATTTCCATCTAGAACATAATCAGAGAAATTGACTCTAATTAAAATTTTTTCAAACTATTATTTTCAAGTGATTTCAATTTAAAGTGTAAACAAAATGTCTGGTAGAATTCTTGCTATTAACGTGAATCTTGAATTAAAGAGTTATGGGATTTGAAGCAACAAAGGCTGTTGTCCCATATTAACGTGTTTGTAACGTGATTTATCACGACGATCAATAACTTTTTTTTTCTTTTGATAATCAAAATTTTCTGAAAATACAGAATTTCTGAATCGGTTAAGTGAAACAGAGAAAAAAATAAATAGGCATATAAATAAACCTTTATAGCTGAAAAAAATAAAGCTAATTCCGCAGATATATAAAATGCATCGATATCATAGAAGTGAGCACTTACGTTTTCTACACGAAAATCCGTCTTTCCCACACACGTTCAGCCTTGTCGAAGACGTAGAAGACACCGGGATAGTATGGATCCGGAATCATCTAAGAGAATAAAATAGGTTTCAGTATTTTATTTGAAATTTGTGGGAGGATTGGTTATCATATATCGTCAATGACAGATGCGGTTTTTATATTAAATTATACAAAATATTAATTAATTATAATTATACATTATTTTGTGACCTAGAAATCGACAGAATTATTTCATGTGACGTTCATATAGCAGTGAAAATATCATAATTTATAAAAATAGAAGCTTTCAGCGCGTATCTGTTCCTGTCAGCTTCATTTTAGCTAAGAGATACAAAAATTGCGTGTATCGCGCTTTATTTAAATTAAATTGCGTATTTTCCATTGCTGATAATTGACAAAAGCTATATGGATAGCTCATAATAGATTACTCATGGCCACAGCAGAGCATAATGTGTTAAAGGAATGTCTTCTTATTTTTTCCGTTTTCTTAACGAGTTGTTATAATATTGAAGACATTTTTCAGAACAAGTTCTAAGAATGATACTCTGTATATTTATAAAAATTACTTTGTTAAAAATATAACTGTAATTTTACATATATATTTCTTTTTGCTATCGCTTCAATGTCGTGCAACAATTAAAAATATAGAATTCTCGCTGCCGAATCGTACTATACTCCATTGGCCTATACACATTTTATTGCCAAATTTAGATGACGTCTCCTATTTAGACATTTATTGTCTTTGCAATTCATTTAAGAAAGTTAAGAACATCTGAGATGCAAACGCGCGTCGAAGTGATTTGTGTGTTTTCAATCAATTGCGACTTTAGTTTGGTTTGTGTTTAATGACGCAAGATCCATCTTTGGCAATGCTGCGCCAATTGCTACTTTGACTTAACTGTAAATTTCATCCCACTGGACGGCACCACGAGTACCACGATAAGTAAGTGGGATTTCGCTTCCCTGGTGGGTACAATAATACCTTGGGCTAACTCTCTGCCTGTGATAGCGCATGCCTCCTACGGGAAGGGTCGAGCCGTGGCCTTTGATGGCCATTAGGACTCCGGGCTTATCACTCGAGCTATTGCAGCGACCATCACTCAGATACTGTCCTACCGCGAGGAGAAAACACCTGAGCAGGGTTGCCTCAGATAAACGAGTCGAAGAAAGGAGGGATACGGATATAAAATCAACCGCAACATTTGGCAACCTAAGCGCACTTCCGTTAGGCGAGAAATTCGTTTCCGAACGAAATACAAAGAGAAATTAGACTTCCGCCAATTCTATCTACGCCAAATGAAATAAAGCCCTTTCCTTAACCCCCAAAAATACAATGGAATATCCCGTTCCCATAACGACCGACATAGGCATGTCTGGTGTCCAGGGCTTTTCTCGTGGCGGTGAGGCAGTAGGACGGCTTCGCCCTAGGGCGAGGTGATTTCGATACGAATTAACTGTAAATTTCAGATTGACTAATTACATATTTATTTTTGCTGTTGGAGGAATGAGGTTTAGGGACAGGTGAGTCACCTGATTCCACGAAAAACTATCTCGTTATGCTTAAGGTGAGCGTTTAATTCGTTGGCGTCAAATGCCGTAAGGTTGGTGTATAGTAAAACAGCAGAGAAGGGGAAGCAAGTTTAACAGTTATCCTCATCTTTTGATTATAGTTTGAAATGGCGATATGAATCCTAAACAGACCTCGTGCATCTCCAAAACGGGATATTAGCCCATCGATCAGCTACTTGATATCCATTTTACGTATGTTTTTTAAAAATTTAAATCTGTGTTTAATTTTCATCTTAAAAGAAAGTTTCACTTTCTTTGCTTTCTAATAAGATGACTCCCTTCTGTTTTGGAAAGGGGCTGTCGTTTTTATTCATCCAAGAAGGCATGAAAACCTGAGATGTTTAGGGATTCTACGTAATTTTTATGTCAAATTCATAAAGCTAGTAAATGATTAAATTTTAGTTTATAAGACTAAAAATGCGATAATTCGATGCACGTTAAGGGGTTAATGTATGCAATTTATGAGTGCATGCTGTCTATCGAATGAATAGGATACATTTGCTATAAAGAAATGAAGCATTATAAAGACATGGGATTTTTTAAAAATGTATTTAATTTTTTTTCAGTTAGAGAGATAGTTCTAAATGGTGAAGGCACATTTTCATGTTTCATTCTTTCTATGAGCTTGCGGCAGGGGTTATTATAAATATTATTGCGGTACAAATACCAATTATTTTCATACTTCTCAAATGAATCATTGTTCAGATAAATTGAGTAAATGTTCCTTCAATTTACAATAATTAAGTTTGTTCTCATGTGCCGCATGAACGAATGTATCTTTTTTAATTTGTACGGAGTTTTTTTAATTCAGAAGAGAATCGAAATGTACATTTGTGATTCTAAACTTCACTTTTTCAAAATCTTTTAATTACATTTATTGAAAACACTTGCACATACATCCATGAATCCACGTAAGATCATTAACATTAATATCCAATGGGATGATAAAAATGTTTGGATTCTACTCAAGATTATGATATGTGAAAATGCGTGATTCTTTCCCTGGAAAATTTTTTCCAGGGAACAAACTTACTCTTTACCAACATAAAAATCAGAATAAAGAGCATTTACTATGGCCAGAATCATGATAAGTGGCTTCAGAGAAATCTCCCAGAGCTTGAAACTTGAAATATCTGCCAAAGAAATCTGAAAGAAATTGTGCTGCAAAAAAGAACTTATACGGAAAATAAGCACTGTCACTTCACTATGATCTAATAAAATATACTTCTATGTCATAAGCAATAGCATAGATTGTATGATAAAGTAAGTATCTATTATTGAAAGAATTCATTTCAGTTGCTAATGTCATATAAGTGAAAATCTCTTTTCTTTCAATTATGAGTTTTGTAACGTATCTATTGCTAATGCACGAATTTATGTATCATTTCACTAAGGAAAACTTATAATGATATAATAGATGTATAGGTATTTTTTCCCATTAAAATCTTACCTCATGAAGTAGATGCTGATTTCTCTTGAAATCAGCAAACTTCGGTTGGATGTAGACCTCCTCCTTCTCCCCACGGTGCAGGCGTCGTCGCAAGTTCGACCTGAAAAACATTTAGAGAGGGGGAAAAAAAAAGATATGAATATCCCACATTTAATGGATGATAAGAGACTAAAAAATATACAGTGGTGTTTAGGTGTGTTTACTCGACTTAAGAACATGGTGCGGTCCGCCAAGTTGATTTTTTCCCCTCGCCAAATTGATTTCTCGCCAAATGTGGTAACCTTCTTCATTTTGTTGGCAACCCTTAAACTTTGCCAGAATTTCTCATTTGTGCCAGAATTTGAGAAAATTCATGCTAAATTTCATACAATTTTATGCACTATTTGCAATTTTATGTACTATTTCCAATTTTATGTACTATTTACATTTTTTGCCATGGCTGTCATTAGAATCGCCACCGTCTTGAAACCATCCAAGATGGCGGATATTTGGCGGCTTTTTGGATGGTTGGCGCAATTTCCCAGTTTGGCGAGAAAAAGCACCATGTTTTTAAGTCTTACCTTTTTAGATTTTAATTTTGATTTTCTGCCCCTTAATATTTAGATACAGTCGAACCTCGATTAACCGAAGTGGTCGGGACCGGACCTCGTTATGTAAATCGAAAATTCTGGATAAAAAAGAGCACTTAAAAATGGCCGGCAGGAGACCGCAAAAATTTTAACACTGGATTTTAAACTTGCACACATGCACAGAATAGCTAAATGTGATGTTTGTAATTATATTACAGTCAAACGTCGCAAATCCGGACCTTTTGCATTCCGGAACCCCCCTCCTCCAAAAAAAAATCCTAACTTTTATCTAACAAATCGGCGGCCAGAATCAGCAGAAACCGGTCGTAACCATCTGGGGAGGGAAAGGACTTAACCACGTGTACAACGATGTGCGACGAAGATATCGCGGGAGGGGGGTATTGTAACAAATCCCCTCCTTCCCCTCTCTAGCACGCAAAATGAACTAGTCCAGAATATAAGAAATGTTAACAAATAAGATGCGCGCGCAACTTCCTCTCGCCTTCTGGCTCGCAGAGGATTTGCAAAGAGACTTTATTTCGGAGTCGGACACAATGGCGATACATAAAATTAAAGAGAAGTCACTTAATCAAAAACCGAAACTAATGAAGCAACTCACTTTAAATGAAATGTTTTGTAAAAATGTTAAAACTAAAAAGAAATAATATTAATTATGTTTATAAATCAAAGAAAACAAGTAATAAATAAGTTTTTTAAAAAATTTAAATTGAATTATGTGTTTTACGATGTTAAAATCACTTCTTAATATTGAAATGATCTAAGATCCGGAATTGCCGAAGTCCCGACGATTTCGGATTTATGACGTTTGACTGTACTATAATTATAACCAATAAATTTGTTCAATATATTTCACACAAGTCAGAAAATGTAATGCAAATGTTTTCGTATGACATACTTTACATTGGCTTAAACGGAAGTTTGGTCTTCCATAAGCATGACTGACGACTTTCAGCCGCTCTTTCCCGAAGTTGTTTCAGTAGCATAAGTTCTGTACAATCAGAGTCAGTCTGTTGCTCCAACCACACTAGTCCTTTAGCAAAACATTCAAAAGCATCGGAGTTGCTTATTTTAGGAGTTTCGATCACCTCATCTTCATCGCTTTCGCTGTTGCCGTCATCGCTATTGGGTTTTCGTACTTGGGCGATGATTTCGTCATCGCTCATCAGTTGAAATCCTGCATCATCAGCGTGAGAATCTAACCACGAACTAACGCCATCCTCTTCGCAATTTTCACTCAGAATGGAATTTCCGACAGGAGGGGGGATGTGGGGGGGGAAGAGATAAGATGTCGGCATGTCGGCACTGCCTGCAGTAGGAATAGCTGCCGCCGAAGGTGATGAATTATTTACTGATATATATATGGTGATATTGTTTATTTACCAAAAAAAAAACTTAAGGAATCCGACGTCGGTTAAACGAGGTTCCGGTTAAAAGTTTCGGATAATCAACTGACTACTGTATTGTAATTAGGTAATAACTAAAGAAGCCCTCACTCAAAGACAAGTATTAATATTCGTAATAATAATTAACATAATCTTTGTATGTCCTTTAAGAATTGGTTGCAACTCACGAAAAATTACTAGTATCAGACCTGAGGAGTAAAAATTATGTGAAAACTCACAGGGGAATAAAAGAAAATAACATTAAAACATTTCAACAAATGTAGGTATTTAAAAAGATTTTAATTCGAGCACTCTCTATACGGGAAAACAAATATTTGGTAAAAATTACCTGCAAAACATTTTTCTGAACGTTAGAAATTCAAAATATTCTTAAAACAACCCTGATTCATATACTCGTTATACGATAAAACAAATATTTGACAAAAATTAACTGCATAAACCATTTCTTAAATTTAGAAATTCAAGATATGATTGAAACGTATCCGATTCTGTTTCTTAAAAATTTCTCAACTCGACGAACCGAGTACAGAGGAAGAATATGATGCATTAATTTAAATGATATAAGAAAGCTTTCTTAAATATATCTTTTGTTCCTTATGTTTATTTAGAGCACTTCAAAAACACTACAATTTTTTTAACAGTTGGATAAATAATGATCAATATAATATTTTTGGAACTTTAAGATTGTACAGAACAGGAGGAAAATCATTAAAGTTTTCCTTTTATTAATTTTATAGTGTGTATATTTCACTGTATTTACGATTACCTGTTGCATGAATTTATAAAATTTCATTGTTAGCAATTGTTGATATTTATTCACTAACTGAAATACATGACAATTATGCATTTCTGGCCTCGAAATATTTCCGGTTCCCGACAGTCTAGAATGGTATTTCCTCGAACCGAACTATAGTTTGAAAATTAGCCCAGTGCAGATATTTACTGGAAATTTTATAAGACTAGTAATAATAATAATGAGAATAACGCATATCCCCAGTAACACAAAGATATTGAACAATATTGTACGATATTGCACAATATTCGCAATATCGTACAATATCATATATTATATAATATCGAACAATATTGTACAATATCGTGCAACATGTTGTGCTACTTCGAATATTGAATTCGGAGTATATCATAGACATCATGTAGTTTCTGTTGGCTTCGGTTCGACCTTCTGAATATATTATAAAAATATTGACACGGCGTTGTCTAAATTTGGGATTAAAAAACTGGCTTTATTGAATTAAACGTATGCTTTAAAACTGTACACTTCCTGAATTCATTTCTAGAAGAAAATAATTTTTTTACTAAATCTAATTATTTTATATATGATGGTGAGATTTAACTTGATAGGCTAAATTTCTCATATAAGAATGGAGGCTAAGTTTGGCTTAACCGCTTAAAGCAAGTTGGGCATATTTTCGCCAAATATGGTTTCTCTTTCTGTAATCAGGTCACATTTTAAAGTTAAGCGGCATTATGTTAACATTATTAAACTTCATTCAACATAATTTTATTAGACATTAGTTTACTTTTCCGTTTTATGCATTGAATTTTTAATCTCTATAGAGGAAAATGAATTTGCTTTATACTTACTTTCATGATCCTCATTTATTGAAATGAAAGTATATAAACAAAGAACTCTTAAAGCAAATATACTAATAAAGAGAAGGTACATTTGGGAAAGCACTATGAATTTATGAGTTGAGAAAGAAAGAAAATTATTAGCTATATTTCTGATTCGTTTTGATTTCTTAGTATTATTTCAAATTCGCGCCCCTTCAAAAATGTTATTCGGTTAATCCAAGTAGACTGGAACCATTATAACAACATCTCAGTAATATTATCAGAAGTAACAGAAATTTATTTGAATTATTTTGTGCATATTTGAACTAAAGCAAAGTAGATACGACTGAAATTTGATAAGTAAAGCAATGTAAAATAAACAATCAACTTTGGCCGTTTGTTTCTGTAGTTGAAATATTACTTAATATTCTGATTTTCTATAAATATTTTGCATTTTAAGATGCGTTTATAATTTTAACTTTTTTCAATCATTTTTTATTTTTTATGCTTAGCATTATGCATGAAATATCATTTCTTTTTTAATATAAAAAATATCAAAAATAATATTCTCCCCTTGGTTTTCTCATACACGCCACATAAAATGTCATTTAAAATTTCTAATCGAATTCTATAATAACTTCCTCTAAAGCAATAAATGAAAACTAGAAGTGTTTTTCCGTTATTTAATCCTCCGTTAGTCGCATTACGGAACGATATAATTTTTTTTCAGGCGATATCTCACCAAATGTGGCATTCCCAAAATTTCATTTGCAACCTTACAAAATGAAAATTGCGAGAGATTCAACGCTGCTCCTCTGTGGGATTTTTGCAACTCGGGAAGGAGAAACCAATCGTCAGTTTTAAAAAGCGACGGAAATTGGCTCAAATGAATTAAAGTGATGGAATTCCGAATAATTTGAAAGATGATTGGAATGGCCGGGCGGTGATTTGAGGAACTTTTTGCGAGGGTAGCGGGAAAGCAATAGTTTTGCCTCGATTGAGACCCCGCGACGAGGCTAGATCATGTTGAAAGTAAAGTGTAAATACGCCGTGTGGGGAAGGAGGAGTAAAAGGGCGGGGAAAATTCTGCGACTTGGAACCTTAACTCAAAACAACTTTGGAACATCTGTGAATGTTTTGCCTAATTTTTCGATAAAATAAGTGGAATACAAACCAGTTATTGAGACGAATGGCTTAACCTTTCTTTCTCGTGAATGCCCAGCGTAACAAAACTTCGTTTGTCGCCTTTTTCCAAGATGGCGGCCGTTTGGCGAGCATTTTAAAGGTTGGCTAACGTTTCTGTAGCTTGGCGATGAGACAGTACCGTAATCTTAATCTAACCAATGATTTGCTACTAACGGAAGGCTTTATTATAACGAATTAAAATGCCTTTTCCAATCAGAATTGTACAGAAGATACAAATATTGTGAGATAGTAAAATCTAAAAGCTAATGTCCATTTCTACGTTTCATGAAGAATAAATTTGAATACAGTATACTTAATTTAAATCAATATAATAGTGTTTTTAGAAAGTGCAAATAAATATTTAAACCGGGAAATGTGAATATACGTCAATAAACATAATACAAGTTACATATTAGTTAAAAACGTATATAATATTTTTCTTGCTTTTAGCTCGCAAAACACAAATCAGCACAATTACTAAAAATGCAGATATTTATTTCAATTGAGCCGTAGTTGCCTTGGTTAAAAAAAAAAAATCGGAACTTTTCCGTTTTCACGGAACCAGTCGTCTCCAAACTAAAATAATGTCGCCAGGTATTGGAGCGTTTATGGAAAGATTACCATTAACTAAGCTAACCAATTGTCACCACGCTAAAATATTAGCGTCAGTTGTAGCTAAAATATTAGAGCTTCATTAATTCCAAGAAAACTGAAAAAGCATTAAAAAAAAAATCTGTGTATAGTATTGCCCTTTCTTGCACTTGAAATGTTTTTGAAACTTCGATTTTTACAAAGAAATTCCACGTTTAATTTAATCGTTCATTCATTCAAGCCTAAATACAATTTGAATGTTATTGGATATCCATTTGATTACAGAAAATATAGTGGCCGACTTGAAAGAAATAGCCAATAAATTTTGATTTGTTAACGTGAGATGATTGATTCTCGATGTATTCAGAAATGAAAATATTTCATCTTGACTTCTAGTTTTGCTCTGTTTATGGTTGTTATATTTCGAGAATAGACAATAGTAATATTGAATCAGAACAGAGTAATAATGAATTGCTTTCTGGCTTTAATAATTCTAATTTGGGTTAGTCTTAAAAACACGCTACTGTTACGTCGCCAAGTTCGCAAAACTTTCGCCAACCGATAGGTCTAAATCATGTTAAATCTAATACCAAATCTGGCGAGTTATCACATGAAAAAACTTAATTTGGCTGCAGTACCGCGTTCTTTAGTCTAAGAGTCCAACCTCTTTAATCAGTACAGCTAAAATTTTTATTCAACTCATTTCCATTTTAAACATGTAATAATGATATCAGATCAATTACTACAGAATAAACTCCAAAAAGTTTGGAGAAGGAAAGAATTTATTCCGAAATAAAAATTGATAATATTATTAAAAGATGTGGAACAGCTTTGATATACAGCATCACTGGCGATAATCTTGTATTGGCGACTTTGGTTGAAATCTAGAATTTGGTACACACTCTTAAAATGACTTTGGCGATTTGGCTCCAATGATATACAGCTGTCAACGTCTTGCTTTGGCGATTTGGCAGCGTTTTCAGAGTGTGTACCAACTTCTAGATTTTAACCTAGGAATCTTCTTGCCAGAAAAAGTTTCTTAATCCTTTCGCGCCCAATTTTACTGATACCAATATTTAGTGGGATATATCTGGGCCCGAAAGGGTTAAAGTAGATGGATAATAAACTCTTGCTACATCATTTAACCGTAAATTGCCTAAACATAAATTTTAAATTGAAAATAAAACTGCGTTTAATATACATATTTAAGCATGTTTATGAAATTCAAATGATATTCGGATATTAAATCTTTGATATACTGCATCACTGGCGATAATTTTGTTTTGGCGATTTTTTTCAACAGTTTCAATATAGGACCCCATTGGCGACATTTTGTTTTGGCGACTTAACGATACGATGTTGGGTTAGGAGAAAAAAGTCGCGGTTGAAATCTAGAAGTTGGTACACACTCTTAAAACGCTGCCAAATCGCCAAAGCAAGACGTTGACCGCTGTATATCATTGGAGCCAAGTCGCCAAAGCCATATGCAGGGATTACCTGCATTAGCTTTGGCGACTTGGCGCCATTTTAAGAGTGTTTACCAACTTCTAGATTTCAACCGATTCCTATTTTACTTCGAAGTAATAATTGCAATTTAAGCTGATACAGTAGCAGAAGTCATCTTTGTTTATCTAATCGTAGATCTTAGATTTCAATCGCTTCCATTTTCGATTTAAACAGTGGATTGAATTAAAAGAGCCCTTAAGGAAAACAAGCTCCTCGCCATGCAAGTTTTAATGAAATACTTCTTGCTGAATATTTCGACATTGCATCTGTATAGCTGTATTATAATTCCTTTTCCATTGTATATTTTGTTTTTGTGTGTTTAGTGTGCTATTTCAGGAAAATATTCGCAATAGAAATTTTGGCGATGTATTTCTAAATGAATACCAGAAGTTTGTTATTTGTCCCTTGTTTGTCGACTTTTTCTGGCAAAAAGTTTCGTTTTTCCATAGATGTAGAATTAGTAATTCAAATACAAAATCCTTAAAAAATGCCAAAAATATTAAATTTCTTTCTACATTGAAGATTTTTCTGCAAGATATGTGTCATTCCGATTCCTTTTAAACTTTTGCAACGTTTTTGGCGTGTTTAGAATTAAAGAAACTTAGTGTTACGTTTTTGTCTTCGACTTCAAGCAGGATGGTTTTCTTTGTTATTCCAGGGGTAAAAATCATTTTACAAGACAGTTTCTTATAATAAGTGCATTTAAATTATCATTGTAAGGTTTTAGGTGCTATAGTTATAAATTAAACACTATACAATATGAAGACATTATACACAGTATACAAAATTAAGAATGATCTTGGAAACAACAACTTTAATATATGTTTGGTTTTATCCATTTAAAATAAAAGCTTATCTAACTCATTACATAAACTCATCTAACTAAAATTACATAAACTCATACATCTAATAAATTACATAAACTCATTTTAAAGCTTATCTAACTCATTATTAAACTCATTACATAAATTACAATAATTCAAAAATTCTGAGAAACTTACATTCGTTTCCGAATCCAACCAAAAGCCATCACACTGCTTTATCTGAAAATAAACTCAGAAATAAAGTAATAAAATAAATAAAGATCTGGAAAGATATAAAAAAGAATTTACTTTGTCGAAATCAAACAAAATAGCACTTCTCAAGAAGTTAATCGCTGGAAGTCGTTCGCTTATGAAGCTTTCACAGAAAAGTTCAGCACAAATTTCAAAATGGCGGATTTTATGATCGAAAAGACGCTTCCAGATGAAAATACGTCATATATGACGTAAGCAAAGATTATTATAACAATGCTTTGGTTTCATTTCTTAGATTGTACGTTATATTGTTTAAAATCTTTACTGTTACAGAAATCATTTGATTTTAAAGCTTTGAAACTAACCATGGTATATGATTTAGCATATTAATGCAATTTTATTTTAATGAAGTAAGTAAGAAAACCAAAGTAGCTATGGATTGGAGAAAAATAATGTGAAACTAAATTATCTGCAATTCATTGCACAACTGACTAATTATATTGGAAAAATATAATGTTAGAAAAATGCATAACATAACACCATCTCCTGTCCCGCGCCTATAGTCCTTATGACTCTTTATAAACGGTTTGAATGGACAGCACGGGTGGCGACAGTGGGGGGGACCGGGAGGGATCCCCCCTGTCGGGAATGCTGTGCCCCCCTCCCCGTCGGGGAAAATTTTTGCACCCGTTCACGCAACGAGGTATTCAACTAGTAAATAGATAAATATCCGTCGGGGAGATCGTGCCCCCCTGTCGGGCAGACACTTGCGCCACTCCTGATGGACAGGAAGTGAAAGCTTACTGAGGCCACCAAGCAACTACACAGAAAACAAGGGAATGATAACATGAGCGATACAATGACAGAGAAGGATACTGTATGAGCGACACAATGACTGAGGAGGATACTGTATGAGCGATACAATGACTGAGAAGGATACTGTATGAGCGATACAATGACTGAGGAGGATACTGTATGAGGGATACGATGACTGAGAAGGATACTGTATGAGGGATACAATGACTGAGGAGGATACTGTATGAGGGATACAATGACTGAGAAGGATACTGTATGAGGGATACAATGTTTGAGGCATATACTGTATGAGAAAGATGACAAACACAATTGGGAAGACTGTTGCAGAACAAGAACGCGGTAAAATAGCTGAAGTATGAAAATGAGCATGGAAAGTGATAAAACATATGAAACTGTTATACAAGAAGGGAAAAAACATTCTAAATACTGGAAAACAGGAACAAATATTTACAAGTATATACAACACTGCGAAACTTATTGCACTGTGGATTTCTGTGATACTTTCTGAAAGTGCTGAACTTCAATACACGCATCACTTTGGAGACGTTAAAGTCACGGGGGATTTGAAGCACTTCACTGAGCATTAAATTTTTTTTACGATTTGCGACATCAGTAGCACTTTAAACTGTGCATTTTGGAGTTGATTTGGAATAGCATACCTGCGTTCAAATTAAAATTCTTTTTGTTTGTTTGTTTTATTTTGCTTGAAAACTTGCATTTAGTCTGAAAGAGCTAACTTCATATCATTCTTTATTAACGATAAACTAATGTAATTTTTGATATTTTATTTTAAAAAGGAGCACTTCGATGAGTCTAGAGTCGGGACAGTTCTCCAGTATCACTGTGCCAGTGACGTAACGAGGGGAAGTGGCGCCCGGGCTTAATATAATCTATTCGCCCCCCCCGTAATCATCCGTGACCTCGGATGATATTTATGATTTATATGTATGATTTTTTAAACCCCAGTCGTCATCAGTAGCTTAGCAAGTATAAATGGCGCCCAGGGATTGGTATCATTTTTTCACCGCATTGTCATATTTGCAGGGCCGTCTTATCCATTGGGCCCAGAGGCGCCATTGATCCAAAGTCACCTAAAAATTTGCTATAAAGATTTTATTTTAATTTTGAGCCAAAAAATTTATTTAATTATACTTTTAAATATGTTTAAAATAAAGATATTATTAGTGCGTGTAATAATAATATCTCACTAATAATTACAGCCCTCGATTTTTGTAATGTTGCGTAAGCATTTTTAAAAAATCGACGGGAGACTGTTTCTGCGAAACTGCCGCTGGGATTGGGGGCGTAGACTTACTTATCTTACTCGACTGTGACTGTCTGTGACTATTGACTTTATAGTCTATAGTGACTATTAGTCTAGTGTGACTATGTGACTCTATCTTTGTAAAATTCTTCGTGATTTTCACCAACTTTGCAACGCTAATGTGAATAAACCGTAATTGCAAATAATAAAATTATTTTTGCAATCTTCAATGCCTACCTTTCTCTGTTAAATGAAACTAAAATCAACTCGCTATGTTATTTTTATGCGGAGCTGCTAAACGCTTAACTTTAAAACGAAATTCGACGTAATTCAACAATTCTCGAGTAATATTTCGCGCGATCGATGAATGAATTGCCTTAGTCTGCGTGCGCGTGCATCGCTCGCTGTGACGTCATCAAAATCTTTTGTAATTCTCACCAACTTTGCAGCTCGACTGTGACTAAACCGTAATTCAAAATTCTAAAATTCTCTTTGCAATCTTTAATGTCCACCTTTCTCTGTTAAATGAAACTAAAACCAACTCTCTATGTTATTTGGTTGCGGAACTATAAGCGTTTAACTTAGCGCGAAAAGCGTCATAATTTCTTCCTTTCCCGACACATCATTAGACCACTACGGAGAGACGTAAGTCTACGTCAAAATATTCACATAGGTACAATCAGGGGGAAAATCCGCAATCATGCGTGTAATAGAAGTTACCTACAATACGGAAGCTGGCTTGCAAAATCCTATTTTTATAAGGCGCCAATTTGAAATTCTAAGACGTTAATCACAGAACAGGCGACTTTTTTTTTGCTCCTCAATTAATTTATTAGGTATCTATTTTCGTTGGGCCATAGACTCTCATATTCCTAGTTACAGTTCTGATGGGGCGCCAAATTATTCTGAAATTTATTAAGATGCCCCTGCATATTTGACTTTAAAAAGTGATATAAACGCTCTAACCTGTTTTGTCCATGGTGCGCCTAAAACTGGCGTTCGAGTCATCTAGATGCCTTTTGCTCCGCCCCGGTCCCTGGAACACTGTACTTTCCTTGCTTTTTTCGGCAATTACTGCTGGGTGCCATATAAATAATGAAGGATCAGACGTACTAGCTTTTATATCTTGTTTTATTGTAAGTCATTAACTAAAGAAATAAAGAAGGTAAGTAGAACAGCCTGTCCACCAAGAAATAATATTTTTCCATACATTCTATTGGATAACTGCAAAAAAGCAAAAAAGGGCAGTTAAGAATACGCACCCATATAGCAATTTTAGTTTGCAACAAAGTCGCAGCAGTCTTGCTCTGCAAACTTTGAAGTCACCATACAACAAACTTGCAGTGAGCTTGTTGTGTCAAGTTCATTACAAATTAGTAGATATTTCGGAGGCAGGCTATTTTTACAGACTGCAGTGTCAAGTTTACTGCATATTCAGGGTAAACAGGGGTATTTACCCCTTTTTCAAAGCTCTTTCTACAGAGGGAACCCCCTTTTCTCCACCCTCTTTTATTATCGCGGAGTAGGGCGGGATCCTCCTTTTTCCTCTCCCTGTTTCTGACGTCATACGAGGAGTTTAATGGGTTATTTTGAACGGAACTTACTTTCACGATCCAAGAACATGTAGAAGAGAGCGCGATTCGAACTCGCGATCATAGGATCCCGATGCGCTTATGCAGACCATTATACAAGTTCGGACCACAGGCAGAGAAGAAGAAAAGAGTTTTCCCTTCGTCATAGTGACATGAGTCGTAAATGTGCCATGTCATTTTCACGGCAAACTTGCTTTGCAAGTGGGGTGGTCGATTATACTATGTTACTTTGCAGGAGTTTCGCTGCAAATTTTTCGCGTCAAGTTTGTCATGACGAGATAATATCCAGAAGAAATCACATTTGCCGCAAATATGCATGCAATCCGGGTAAAAGGGTATTTCCCAGAAAAGACTCGTGACTCGAAGTGAAAGTAGAAGTGCGCTTCTTACGATGGAAGTAGAAGTACTTAAAAATGAAGTATCATTAAAAATAATTAAAGAAAGTTACAAAAAATTAGTTTATCAAATATACATTTGCTGTGACGTCAAAACCGTCATAACTAACTGACGTAGGAATTCGGAATATTTATCTGTTGCCAACAGTTACTGCCTAATACCGGTCGTATAGCAATATTGTATCCTGGGGACGATTTATACCATTTACCAATGCAAAAGTCAATTTCCCTTTTCTTTTTCTAAGCTTTTTATTGATTTATGAAGTATAGTCCTTTACTTAAAATAATTCTATTGAGGCATTTTTAAGCAACTTTATTTTATTGTATCGGAAAAATGATCTTCTTCAGTATATCATCCGGAAATAAATGAACATTTTCTCTCTGTGTTTTAACTTTGGATCAAGTTTTTCTTTAGAAAACAAATGAACTGGCTAGTAATAACTGAACCATTACTATATATATTTATTATATATTGAACATGCCAAAATTATTCTGTTAAAGCAAACTATCAGTTACGATGAGCAACTCGCATTTCACAGAGAACTATGTATATGTCACCTTTTTTCTTAGTGTTGAAATTTTAACGTTCATAAACAAGAAAATAATCAAATTTAAACCCTTAAAAAAACACAGCGTTTGTTGAAAAATAATAACTTTTATTATGTCCCATATTTTTAAATGTAATTACTTTCGAACCTTAATTCTATGATTTATTCCAATAGCAAATCTTAGTTACGAGCAAAAATCACACCCTCTTTGACTTCAAATAATATTCTCAACTTGAAATTGTTAAATCTTAATTAAATTAAGAAGACAATTAAAAATAAAATGTGGAGATGCACGATACTTTGTATCGAGCATCTCCACAAGCCAAGCTCTGTTACCATAATCTATCCTCAGTGATCAAGGTCTGGCTGGCTGAATGAATAAGGCGACTCATTAGCTGTCCAAGATTCGTAAGAGAAACAAATGTCTATTGTTAAATAATCGTGTGATGCGTTATAGAAGCATTTTTTTTCGTTCTCTAATAAGTAATTAGGTTCAATATTAGAAATATTTATAATTTTGGGGAAATTCATAGTAGAAACCCAATATTGAGCAATATAGGAAAAATTCAAAAACTGTGTAGAAACATATGCAATATAGAAACAGTGTAAAATTACATTTTACACCGTTTCAATATTGTAACACAATATTATACAATATTGATTTTTCAAATTTTACAATATTGAACAATATAGCGTGCTACTTGGGTATACTTAAAATAAAAAGGGTTTCACAACAAAATAATAACAGAATTGCTTTAACACTGCACTTGTTTCATTAGAAATAAAGTTGTTTGTTCTGTCCAATGGTATATTAATTTTTTTTCGAACTAAAATCAGAAGCGATACTGTGGACAAAAATGTTTCAAAAATCACCCAAAAAGCACAAACATTAAATAAAACATTTTCTAAATTAAATTTTAAAATCCGGGCTTCGAGGTGCATTAAGTCACCTTTGCAACAACCTATGTGCCAAGTTTCATGGCTGTGAGTGCGATATATTAGTCTGGACATCGCGGGCATGCACGCACACACACACAAACATTACCTTTTATAAGTGTAGAAAACTATCATAACATACAGGGTGTCCGAATCAAGTGTCCCTAATTTGATGAGTCAATTAAAAAAATCTATTAGCGATACGTCGGCGATATTTGTCAAAACTGGCTGTTGAATTCTTAGATTTTTTCGTGTATATATGAAAACTGAAGCTGTATGCGTACAAAATGCAGATTGTCCAGAAACTGCCGTAGCGTTTTGCATTTGCTGTGGAGATGTCATCTCGCATCGAAAATGAACGCAATTTTCTAAACCGCGTCATTTTTTCAGATGAAGCATCATTTCCTGTGAGCAACAAAGTGAATATAAACACAACTGCAGAATTCGGGGCTCAGAAAATCCCCAAGTGGAAAGAAGCAGTCCAAAAATCAATGCGTGGTGTGCTCTTTTACATGATACAGTCATAGGACCATTTTTCTTTGCTGAGACTTCTGTCACGGCGAACATTTACCTGGACATGTTGAAAATTTACGCAATACCCCCAAATGCAACATTTACAACCCACCGTTATCTTCCAACAAGATGCTGGGAATCGGATGTTCGAGCATTTTGTTGGAACTGGACTAGCTGCTGGATATCCTCAGGGCAGCCCACGTGGAAGTGCACTGATTTTTTAACAAAAACTTTGTGAGTACTGTTTTCTAATTTTACATTTTTCTTATGTATTTTAACTTCTCCAAATTAAGGACATTTGATTCTGACACCCTGTATAATCAAGATTGGTTTGTGCGCATGAGTGTCAATTCTAGGCACTTCTGCTCAGTCTCAATTGCTGCTTAAACCACTATATAAAAACACAGTGGAAGGAAAATAAAAAGTTTCAATTCATTCGATCAAATAAGGAAAAATTGAATTCGTATATGTGTATTTAATTTTTAAAGATAGTAGGAAATGACTCATGATAAAAACAAAAAATATAGATATTTTTAATTTCAAGCAAAAGAATGGGGTTCTCGAAATGTTTACTGTATTTAAAAATATGTAAATTAAAAAATAGATATATAATTGATAATTTTAATATAATTGTAATCGTTCTTTTAGTTTTATCATACGTTTATTTGCACAGAGAAGGAGTTTGACTTTCTGTCTCTGTTTTCTATGTGTTTATTTGAAAGCAGAATATTCTCGGTGGCTTATTCTCCAACAGCGACGCAAACTATAGATTTCATTTAATTTTCAAAAAAGTGCAGTGTTAACGCAATTCTGTCTTATTTTGTTGTGAAACCTTTTTCTGCTGAGTATACCCAAATAGAACAATATATTGTTCAATATTGTAAAATTCGAAAAATCAATATTGTATAATATTGTGTCACAATATTGAAACGGTGTAAAATGTAATTTTACTCTATTTCTATATTGTATATTTTAATACACTTTTTTTTAGTTTTTCCTATATTGATCAATATTGGGTTCCAATATTGTACGATATTGAGCAATATTGTACAACCTAGTTTCAATATTGCACTATTAATTTCCCCAAAATTATAATTATTTCTAATATTAAACCTAATTACTTATTAGAGCATGAAAAAAATTGCTCCCATAACGCATCACACGATATTTACTAATATAATAGCCCAGATATTACTTCAAATTTCAACAATGAAAGAGAAACACGCAATTAAATATTTGGTTAAACATTGAAAACGGCGGTTTGAATTATGTTGCAACAATGAAAAGTACTGTTATAAATTATGCCAAAATATATTTTTCAAAGGCTATTAAAATTAGAGAAAAATTGCACAGCAGCTTGATTGATATCATTAAAAAGGTAATTTTTTGCACTATTAGATGATGAAAAAATGAATTTTGTGCTGTAGTTTCTTGGAACTTCTAGAGTGAAAAAAGCCAAAATTTCGTTTAATTTTTAATTAATTAAAATTCTAATTAAAATTTCAAAAAAGGGCTTCGAGGTGCACATTCCCACTCTCCAAAGTATGTTTGTGCCAAATTTCGTAGATCTAAGTCCAGCGGTCTGCCCAGTAGAGCGCCAACACATTCATTTATTTTTTATGTTAATAATCATATCGTATGACTATAATTACGGCTATTGTAGCAGTCAAAATACATAATTTGTTATATTTTGTATATATTGTTGTATTTTATTAACTTTAAAAGAAGGAAGATTAAATTAATTTTATCAAAAAAAAATATATAGACTTCAATTTTCAAAATGTATATTTCACAGTTCGAGTTGCTGTCTTGCGGTTTAAAAAAGTATTATTTGGATAAATATAATTCTAAAAATGGCTTTTTACGAAAAAAAGTAGCCGATCCTGCCGTAAAGCAAGTTTGCGATAGGGAAACACGTTTGCAACAGTTGTAATAGGAGCTTATTCTCCCCCCTCCCTCACTGGTCGTGTGCTTTGAATTTGAATTAAAGAGTTATGGGGGGGAAAAAAGTGAGATTCAGTCAGAGCGCATGCGTACAAAGTTGTTTCATCTCTGGCAAGGCAATGCAGGACAACAACACAAGCAAATCGCTTTTGCCGAGTTGCGATCAGCGACATCTAGTGATGGAAATCGATATAAAAAGACTCTTAACGACCACGCTAAATATTCACCATCCCTATCACCCTATTAGCGTAAGATGTTGTACTCTATTTCTACGACGTTATTCGATATTCTGAATGCCGTACAGTATCATGAAGATATCGTAAAAATATTGTACAGCATCTACCACAATCCTACGACGCCTCGTAAACATTTTCGGGTCTATTCTCGTACCCCGGTTGGGTTGGGAGCGTTTCGCCTTTCGACCGCGGGACGTTAGTGGCTTTTTCTCGACCGGAAGAAGGGGTCTGATTCTCGTACCTCGGTCGTTTCGAACATCTCGCTTTACGCTAGGAAGTGGCGTATTTCTGCTGCGCGCGCACAAATCAAGCGATCGTCTGGGATATTTTTGATTATGGTTTCAGATTCAGTTCGAGTCTTGAATCGCCAAAGGAACTATGGAAAAGCGTACATTTGCTTCCCAATTCGAAATTATGGTGGGTTATTTTGAAAAATATCCACAAATTTTAAGTGGGAAAGTTGATCGCATCGTTTCAAAAGACACCAAGGGTAAGAGGTGGGAAGATTTAACTTCTGCTCTTATAAGATGCATTATAATGCATCTTTCTTGCTTTCATAAGTCCATTGTTAAGGGGGGGGGTAAACCATTTATCTTTTACAAAATAATAATATTATTATACATTTATAATAATATTATAAATTTATAGAACATAAACTGCAGTCTTTTTTTCAATATATTGATGTAATTTTGCCAGTTTTCTAGAGAGAGGGAAAGTAATAAACTTTTTTCCATGCCCATTATTTTAACATGAATAAATCTTATAAATTAATATTACAAACCATTTGTTTATTTTTCCAATTACATAAGAAAATAAAACATGAAAAAAGTTATTAAATTCAGCAAGTTTTCACAACATTAAAAAAATTACATCTTTATCATGGAACAAGAAAAATTCTTTTATCGTCAGATTTTGCAATTACTTTGTAAATATTTGAGAAATTTCTTTGAATTAAAACCCAAATAAAAAAAATTGTAATGATATATACGGAATGAGGAAAGTCATTCCACACTCAATGTTAAAAAAAATGTTAAAATGTTACCCTAATTTAATTTAATAATTTGATTTAATAAGAAAATATTAAGTAATTAAACCTTTAAATTTAATTGATCTTAGCTAATTATCAACTATCATTATTGACTATCTTGATGGAGTAGTAAAAGATTTAACTACTTTTAAAGATTTAATTACTTTAGATTGTCGTCTTAAATTATTAGATTAAATTATTTAAATCCGATAAAAGATTTAACTACTTTTTAAAAAATCTGAAGTAATTGATAAATTCTTCTTCAGATTGGTCAAATGGATTACATTTATCCCGATAAACTCTTTCAAAACACAATTAACGTCTTAGCAGCCTCCATTTTAAACGAAAATTTGATAAGTTCTGATATCGAAACAACACTTCTCGCTAGCGAATCGCGTTTACGCCAGGTACAGAGCTGGCGAGAAATCGGAGTCCTTTTTTGGACCGAGCAAGATCCCAAACGCAGAGGCGGCCCGAGGTAATTTTACCAACCGTGCAAGAAACAATTTGGCGCCCCCCGCCAACCAACGTAATTTTTAAATTCTATATTGTCTGTATTTTAAATGCCCAACAAAATTTTACTTAAAAATATGCATGTTTTACCTGCAAATGTGACTTAATAATGTTATGGGCAGAATTTTTTTAATTTCAGAAATATTTAAGAATATAAAGAAGTCTTACAAAAAATAAAATAATGGATGGAACAAATTTATTTTTAAAATATACGATTTTTTACACAATATTATTAAGTCTCTTCACATTATCACTTTTCTTGCCTTTTTATCTGGAAAATCTTTCATAATATTCTCAATATCAATGTTCTGCAGAAGGTCGCGATCAATTGATATGGTTGTCAAACCAACTGGTCGCTCCTGCGACGTGCTAGATCACAAATATGTTACAGGGGTCTATTCTGGTACCCCCGGTTGGGTTGGGATTTGGGGTTGGGTGGGGGAACGCACCCCAAAACCCAACCCAACCGGGGGTACCAGAATAGATCCCTTAATCAGTTTCAGTTTCGAAAAACTTCTCTCGCCTGTAGGAACAGTTACTGGTAGTCATAAAAATCCACTGCGTTAATTTTACATATATCCACTGCGTTTATTCCACTGCATAATTCTTCAGTGGTTTTCTGCTATTTTTAAGATATGACCTTACTGCTTAGTAATAATGTCGGACAGCTATCAGACATTACCAAATAGGAAAAATCTGAGATTGAAAAAAAATTGAGATACGCTTTTTACGCTTAGGAGGGCAGTATAGGCAAGCAAGTTTTTGGTCCCCCTACCCCAACTTTTTGAGCAACAAACTGAAATATAACATTTCTTTGCGGGTAATCTACAAAAAAGTTTTAAATCTCGAGTAAAAAACATTGAAATTTGAAAGTAATTTTAAATGAAATGGTTAAAAAATTACAAAACTTTTTAATACAATTTGAATATTCTAATACAAAGTATCTCAGGACCGTTGAAATGTGACCCATTGATCTGTTAATAAATTCGAAAACATTATAAATATTCCAAGAATAATGTTCTGAATTTAAACGACACTAGATTTTAAGTTCAATAAGTTCTCGAACACACTTCTTGTAAATCAAATAGAAGACCTGAAAATAATCTTAAAAAAATAATAATATCGGGGCCTCCCTAAAGTTGCAGGGCCCATAGGCAGTTGCCTACATTGCCTATTTGGTAATCCGGTCCTGACCATATATCTTGCTTATCGATGTGAAACTTTGATTTATTACTTTTCTTTTAGCCGTGTTACAATTTTTTTAAAATCACAAACTTATCAAGAAACAAAAAATGAAAATTTCTGTGAATTTCTTCTAATGTTTGGCACTTTGATGATTGGAAGAAATCTAATGGTAACTTTATACTTACAAATTTGATTTTTCAAAAAACAATTTGAATGTTATTATTTCAAGAGTAATGCTTATGCTAAAATCTAACAAACTTGATTACTCTCAGTACTATCAGTTTATTTTCGGTTTGGAAACTAGTTTTGTCGTCTTGTTTATTGCTAGATTCTTCACAGTCACTTAAGACGTTTTCAAATGTTCTATTGCTTCTGGTTCAAGTAATTGTAACTTTGCATGCTCTCGCACTTGGTCCTGGTAAACGAGTTATCTTCCTAAATAGTGTTTATCTAGCTTACCAAAATCATATGAGTTAAGTTCTTTTGAGTAATCATACAGAAAGGTGCAAAAAATTTTCCAAAAAATCCAACATAACTTTTGATATAACTTAACCCGTAGAGCAGTTGTAAGCTTTCTGCTCAGTAATATATAAATATAATTTTAGAAAAATAACTAAAATTTTATATATGGGATTTTAATATTTAGAATTTTTGTACAATTGACAAAGTTAGTATATATTGTCAATATCGAAAATTTATATTTTTGAAATAGATATTTAATTCTGAAAATTTTAAAATAACATGCCAGAATGATAATAACGAAATTACCTGTGGTGTTGAATTCACAGGAACCTTTTGTTCTTGGTTCGAACAAGAGGTTATATTGACGTTCTTAAAGTTTTCAGAAGTTAAAGACCTGCCTTCAAATGTTGTTGACAGACCTTCTTTGGATTCAATATTTTCTATTTTGATGAATTTCTTCAAAATAGACGCCTGCTTTTCGTGGCTGCTATCCGTGCCTTTCTTTTCTAATAAAACGTACTTGATTGTTTCTTTTTTCCAGACATTTTAGCGAAATACACAACACTTCCCAGATAGCACGTAAGTTTGCAGCAAGTTTGATTTTGACTTGTCATGGCAAAATTTGACGCGTCAAACTTGAATCGAACTTGTAGCAAGTTCGATGTGACAAGTAGCGCCACCTCTTTGCAAATCAAACTTGCAGCAAGTATGCAAAACAAGCTTCCTGCAAAGACAGCACAAAGAGATAATTATCTTTGTCCCTGTTTAAAAAAAAACATCCGATTTTTAATAGAATCACCTAGACCGTGCTTCTTTTTATTTATAATTCAATAAATCAATGATAATTTGTAAAAAACCTAACTTTTTTATAAAAAAATTTTTGAAACATTTTCCATCTTTTTACTAAATATATCATTCGCACTTTAAAGAAAACTATATCGCCTTTTTCTTAATGTTGAAATTTTAGCGTTTATAAACAAAATTAAACCGAAAAAACAGTCAATGTTTGTTGAAAAATAAACTTATACATTTTGTCCCATTTTAACGTAATTACTTTTGAACTCTAATTTCATAATTTATTCTACTAGCAAAACGTTGTTATTAGCGAAAATCGTTCTCTCTTTGACTTCAAATCATATTCTCAACTCAAAATTTAATGAAATCGAGAAAAAAGTTTAAAATAAATCGTATACGAATCGAAGCGACCGATGTATTAGCGAAATCTATCTTCTCCTGTCGTACCCGAACTGGACTAGTGGTATCGACCTCTGTCTACTAATCGGTAGGTCGCGAGGTCTATCCCGGGTTGTGTTCGTACTCTGTTTTTGCTATTATTTGCAATGAGTTTGCACGACAAGCTTGTGGCAAACTTGCTGCAAGTTCGTTTCATGGTGACTTCGAAGCTTTCGTTAACTTGCTGCAAGCTTGCACTCTTGTCATGACAAATTTGTGGTGAACTTGCACTCTTGTCATGACAAATTTGTGGCAAGCTTGCTGCAAACTAAAATTGCTATCTGGGTTATAGGTATAACGTTATTCAAAATAAAAATAAAGCGTGACATTCATCAGTTTTTCTTTCAACACAGTATGCCAAAACGTTTCGTCAAAATAAGAATCCGATGAGAAATGGTGTAGACCAGGGAAAAAGTTACATTTTTATCATGTTTAATATTTTTTCGGCCCACTATGCCATAAAACTGAAATACAATAGTTGGTTAGAGGGAACGAAACTCTCCAAAAAAAAAGGAAAAACCACGAAATGAAGACGGAAGAGTGTGGGAGGAAGTCATTTTAGGGAAATTAGAGCAGAGTTATTTCAGTTATATTATATTAACGGCCCGTTTTGAAGCAACACGAGGGCTATTTTGGGACGGACCTCGTAATTTTGAACCTCGGTCAGATGACGAGGACGACACCTGAGCTGGCACCCCCTCTCCAAACTTCCACGCCATACCAAAAATTAGAGCAGAGAGGACCCGTTTTGAAAGCGGGTTGAGGAGGGGGCAAAGTCGACCGGAGAGCACCTATGGTCAACCCGATACCCTAGGATCGGGTTGCCCGTGGGTAGAGTCGGACCTGTGAATGACCCATCAAATTTTAGGGCTTGATGTTCGTGGAACAGATTTTGAGACCTCTCCAGGGTCTAGAGGCTTGATCTGATCGGCTTTACGAAAAACTGAAGAGGGGGTGCAAAAATGAAAGGAAAATTTTTGCCGTTTTCGCAGAAGCTCTCATGTCAATCAAATCATTTTTTTTCTCACTCCTTTACGTTCCAGCTTTGGCGCCACCTGGAATTTGGCGCCACGGGCAATTGCCCGGTTTGCCCGTGCCACGGGCTGCCTCTGCCCAACTGGTTGGAAAAACGGGTACGAGAATCGCAATTGTCGTTAACGGGCGAAAAAAGAGACGTCTCCCAACCCAACCAGGGGTACCCGGTGACATATACTAACGACATAATATTTCCCGTTGTTAACGTGCAAAAAAAAGTGACATCTCAACCCAACTGGGGTACCAGAATATACCAGAGTTGAGCCTTGGGAGATTACCTGCACGTTAACGGGAAAGTGATTGCCTCCTGTACCCGACCGGGGGTACCAGAATAGACCCCTTGGTTTTAAATGAACTCTAGTGTGACATTATCTTTATTAATATTTTTTTATTCACAGATACTATTTTTTCAGAATTTATGTTTATTTTTCTATTCTTGAGTAAACATCTGTCTCTTTTTTTAAAAAAATATTTATTTTAAATTTTTGTAGTTGTTGTTCAAACCCATTTTACAACTCCACTTGGATTTCAAGGAATTGTCAGTTTGTCTTTGGCATTGGCAACTTCACGGAGAAAAATGGATCGTGATTATAAAGACGATGGCGGGGCGACTGCTGAGTTGAATGTAAATAATAATTTAAATTCCAATTCTCTGTTTTTGAAATCATCTGCAAGTGTCTTGGAAACAAATAACAATGAACAGTGCTTAATTACAGAAGAATCTAATACGAATGAACTATGTAACGGCATTGTTGAAGATAAACATACCGAGAAAAATTCGCCTGTTGAGATTTCATCATGTACAATAACAAATCAATTAAATGGTGATTTAGCTGTTGAAGATAAACATATCGAGAAACATTCGCCTGGTGAGATTTCATTATGCACAATAACAAATCAAATAAATAAGGATTTAGCTATCGGGAAAGATAAATCTGAGTATAAATCTTCGCCAGAAGGGATACTACAATCCCCTATGTCTAATGAACTAAGCATTGCCGAGGAAGGAAGTTTGGTAGAGAATGGATCGAATACAATCCAATTAGATAAGTGCATGTCTTCTGCTTCTGCTTCTGAATATCTTGTTGTGGATCAGACAGATATTTCAGATAATGGCAGTGCAAGTGAAACAGTTGATTGTATCGAAAAGATAGCAGAGATTGTTGAAACATGTATAAATACTAAATCCAATGATGAAATTTCAAAAACTGAATCTATTCCTTCAAGTTCAGAAATGTTAGAAGTTTTGGATGAATCTGTTTCGGATGAAGAAGTTTATTTAGAGATTGATGATGTTGATGAACAGGGAAGTGATCTCGGTGTAGAAAAACGAGAAGCTGAAAGTGGAAAAGAAATTGATCTGAAATCCCACAGCATCTGTGATGACGTTTCAGATAGATTGAAAACAAATGACTTAGTAAATGAAAGTAAGGAAAATGACGTTTCAATGAGCAGTGATATTTCTACAGGGAAAACTTTTGATGAAGGTATATCGGAAAGTGAAGTGTTTTATGGTCCGAGTGAAAAAGTAAGTATGGATTTAAAAATCTCCAATGAAAAGCAAGATGCACCTCTTGTAGAGAAAAGTTCTGAAATAGTTTGCTCTTTAAATTCAGATGGTGAAAGTCCACAAATTGAATCCCAATATGAAGTATCTAGTAGTGTAAATGATCAGGTACAAAGTGAAATGAAGAAAAATTTGTGCAAAAAAGAAAATGCCATGTCAGAAATTTCTGATAAACCTGATAAGAAGTCATTAGAATCGAATATTGCTGATGAAGAAAACTCTTCAAAAGATTCCACAGATATGGAGACCAATGAAAATGTGAAGACTCGAGAATCAAATATTGTTGCTGACGGAAACTCTTCAAAAACTTCCACAGATATGGAGACCAGTGAAAATGTGAAGACTGTAGAATCAAATATTGCTGCTGAGGGGAACTCTTCAACAAATGCCACAGATATGGAGACCAGTGAAAGTGTGAAGACTGTAGAATCAAATATTGCTGCTGATGGAAACTCTTCAACAAATGTCACAGATCTGGACACCAGTGAAAATGCAAAGACTGTAGAATCGAATATTGCTGCTGAGGGGAACTCTTCAACAAATACCACAGATATGGACATCAGTGAAAATGCAAAGACTGTAGAGTCGAATATTGCAACTGACGGGAACTCTTCAACAAATGCCACAGATATGAACACCAATGAAAATGTAAAGACTGTTGAATTGAATATTGCTGTTGAGGGGAACTCTTCAACAAATTCTACAGATATGGACATCAGTGAAAATGCAAAGACTGTAGAGTCGAATATTGCAACTGACGGGAACTCTTCAACAAATGCTACAGATATGAACACCAATGAAAATGTAAAGACTGTTGAATTGAATATTCCTTTTGAGGGGAACTCTTCAACAAATGCTACAGATATTGGCACCAGTGAAAATGCAAAGACTGTAAAATCGAATATTGCTGCTGATGATAACTCTTCGCCAAATGCCACAGATATGGAGGCCAGTGAAAATGCAAAGACTGTAGAATCGAATATTGCTGCTGAGGGGAACTCTTCAACAAATGCCACAGATATGGGCACTAGTGAAAATGCAAAGACTGTAGAATTGAATATTGCAACTGATGGGAACTCTTCAAAAAATGTCACAGATATGGATACCACTGAAAATGGGAAGACTGTGGAAGTGAATATTGCAGCCGAACGGAACTTTTTAAAAAATGCTACAGATATGGAGACCAGTGAAAATGTAAAGACTGTAGATTCAAATATTGCAGCTGAGGATAACTCTTCAAAAAATGCTACAGATATGGAGACCAGTGAAAGGACTAGTGATCTTGATGATTTTGTAGTTTTAAGTGATATAGAATGGAGCGATGATGATGATGCATCTGATAAACAGAAAACTGAAGTAGAAACACAGAATGTCGAGAAAGACGAATGTGTTCAGAATGAGAAAAAATCTTCCAAAGAAAATGAAAGCCCAAAGGACACTGTGAATGAAAACCCTGGTACTTCATCTGATGGAGATGATTTTGATCTTGATGATGTAATAGAAGAATTTGCTAAAGAAGAAGAAAATAAGGTGGTGAAACTTTCTGATGATGAATTGGATGACTTAGTTGAGGAATTTGTTGAGGCTGAGTGTTCTAGTCCATGTGTTGAAAAGAATAAAGAGTCGGAATCAAAGGGTGTTCCATCAGAAAGCGATGATGAAATGGAATTGCTGATTGAAGACTTTAAAGCTGTAGATTCTGATAATGATTGTTTTATTGTTCAGGATAGTGACAATGTTGTCATTATAAACGATGATGATAAAGATTCACAGCCAAAAAATAAGATATCTAAACCAAATGATTCACAATCTTGCACTGGCATAAATTCAACTGATTCAAATGATAAGGTCAAAAGTGATGCAATTTCATCTTCACATAATCTTAGCAAGAAGCCAGAGCCTGAAGCAAGTGACAAAGTTTCCAAAAATGATAAAACTGTGGTACAGGAGAATGAAGTTGTAAATAATGAAACAAATACAGAGAAAAATAAAACTTTTGAAATTGGATTCTTTAAATCTGAAATTTTTGATAATGAAGTTGAAGAAAATAAACAAAATAATGGTGGTGTGCTTTTAGAAATTGTTAATAAAGATGTTAGTGAAGGTACAAAAAACAAGGGAGGTATTAGCATAGTATCAGCATTGCCCCTGTCAGAAAGATTACCTGGGAAGAAAGTAACTCTTGAATGTAGGACTGATGGAGTATATTTGAAAAAGGTTCAAAACACAGATAGTGATAATACTGGTTCACATTGCACAAATGAGAATGGTGAAAAAAGAAGTGTCAACCTTAGTACAGATACATCAAATAATGTATTGAATACTTATGATAAACTTTCTGTGGAACAGTCGGTAAAAAACGTTACGAACTCAGTAGAAGAAGAGCAATGCATAGATGATATGTTAAACAAAGTTTGTGCATCGAATGCTAGTAATTCTACAAACAATAAAGGTAATTATTTTCTTCTATTAAATGATTATAAGAATTTAAATATATGTATGTTTTAAGTTGGAGTATTTTATCTTGCATATATAAGTGATATGATGAAAACATTAAAAAAGTGCAGCATAGCCTGCTAATCCAGGCTAGATGGGACTGTACTCTGTCGGGATCACCAAACGTCCAAGTTAAACGGAATTTGCCTTAAAATGCAATATAATACAAGTTCAGATCGATAAAACTATAAAAATCGATTTTTTTCCCTCATAAATATGTACAGCTTTTTCTACAGCTTAATTTTTAGTTTTAAGCTTAATTTTTAGCTTAATTTAATACTACTGTGTACATAGACCTAAGTTTTTAACCTACGAACTAATGAATGATTAAGAAAACAAAATGTCATTATATGTAATTAAAATTCAAAATTTATTGATCATACAGTGGAAAAAACCCACAGAACATTACTTCTAATAAAGAATTTTAAAAAAGAAAGAAACGTTAAATTCTGAACAGGACTAATAAAATAAAACTACAATTATTATTTTTGTACGGACTATAAAATAAAATTACATTTATTATTTTCATATGAACCTCTCACTAAAATTAGTATATGTCATGCTTTTAAAAAAAAATCCTTTCTGGATTAACCGGACTAGCGGGGTCTGGATTAGCGAGACTCTGCAGCTATGAACATATGATATGGTGTAATATAAATCCTTTTCTTTTGCTGATTTTTCTTGGGCTTTTTTCTTTGCTTAGTTTGGTTATTTTTAATAGGATCTAAATGACTTTATTTGTTGATGAGCAAAAAAACTCAAAAGGAATTCTGCTACACTAAAACTTCTCAGCTACTTGCATTGGAGTTAGCCTTCTCATTGAGGATTAACAAATATTCGGTATTCGGCTCTTTTGCCAAATACTTAACAGATATTAAGTCGAATAAATTCAGGATAGAAATTTTTTAAAAACAAACAAAAACAATATTTTTTAACAAAAAATATTGCAAAATTACTTTTCAGTTCTTTTATTATCCAACAACAAAAAAAAAACATTGCATTTATTCGATTTTAATTCTATTTAATAATGTTAAGCATCATTTATCCTAGATTGAAAATAAAAGTTCAAAAAATACTTTGTTTGCAGGAAGATGAACCTGTTAAATTTAAAATCTGGAATACTGATTTTTTTCTACCAAGTAATTTTTTTATCAAGCTCTTCCTAAGCTATTTGAAGTTCTTTATCAAGCAGAAAATGTACTAATCACTTTTAATTTATCACTAATTTTCTTTTGAGTTTGTCGAATTTGTATTTTCAATGATATTCTGAGAAATAATCCAAATAAGAGGTTTCTATCAAATTAAGTATTTAACATTAAAAAAATACATTAAGGTGTTAACATTTTCTAAATATATACAAATAATAAAAATCAGTTTTATTAATCTTTCACTTTTTTTCATTTTAAAATAGTAAATATTTTTTTATATCAAAAGTTTAAATATTTTAAAAAGGATATTGCCAAATCACTGTCTATTACATCCTTCTCAATGTACTTTTTGTGGCATGGCCACTTTTGTTTGGCATGGCATTTTTGACATTTGATATCTAGAAGAACACTTCGGATTCTATTGCCAAAATGGGTCATTCCATGTCGAGTGATCCAGATAAAAAATAATTGGTTACTGGACCATTTTATAATCAAATGATTTTTAATTCGTGGATTCCTATATGATTCCAGAGTCCAAAAAGGAATAACTTTAATTTTTTATCTTTTTCTGAATTCCGATGGCAGCCATTTTTGTTTTACAAAAAGTGCTGAATTTTGTGTTTGTAGGAGTTTGCGTTAACTTACATAACTCTGAACTTGTGAACCCTAGGTTGATGAAACAAAAACCAATTTATTCAGGAAGAAACAGCCTTTATTATCTCTAGTACACACTTTTAATGAAAATTGTATTTCAATTAGCAAAAATAATCCTAGAAGGTTGACTTCAAAAATGACAAAATTTCAATTTTCGAAGGCATATTATCCCAAAAAGGAATGTGTTCTAGGTATTAACCTCTGGGGGATGTGTAGCTACCTAAATGTATACTATATTTTAAAAAAAAATTCAATACTGAGATTTGCTTCTTTTACTACAGGTTTTCAAAAAAATTCCTAAATTTGACACCTTATATCTTTGTTGGGAGAAAGTTTAAAAATCTGAAATTTTTATAGATAAATCCTTTACTGCATATTATTCTGCTGTAAAAATATTCATTTTTGAGATTCATCAACAAGTCAAACTAGAGGACCTTAAAAATCACCCAAAAATGAATTTTTAGATGAAATGACAATGTATTATTTTGACTATTAATTATTCTTATTGATAATTAAATTATTATATGACCTCAACTGATATTTCTTACTCCATTTATATTTTCAAATCAATGCACCAAACAGTGCATCGATTTGACTGCATATTTATTCTGTTCAGTTATTATCATAATATGTCATATTTCTATTTGTAAGATAATAATTTCTGAAAATACAGTAGTTAATTAACAAATTGAGTGAAAGCTCATTACTTGTTTACAAACTTATGTGATAAACAGATTTCAACAAACCTTACAACTAGAGACCTGTCTGGAACTGTAATCTGTTGTCCAAACAAGTCTCTTTAAGGCAAGGTGTCACAGCAATGCTAGTTTACAATAAGTTTCGGTTTATTTTGTGCATTTAATCTGAGTGGTTGTGGGAAGTTTTATGTGATTCGAAAAGATGGAAACACAGTGTTCTGTTGGAATTTTCACAGAAGATGAGTTTTATAAATGTGTGTATGGTGTTGTGGCTAAGGTAATTACATCTATAAATAGCTATTATGAAAAGGTATTTCATAATAGCTTTTTATTGGTGTAATTACCTTACCAATAAATAATTACATTTGTTTTTAAGAAGGGGAAACTTTGGATGTTTGACCATAGGGGAGGTTTGACCCACCGCCTTTTAATTAAAAAAAAAAATGATTTCAAATATAAATACCAGATTGGCAACTCAATAATCATCAACTGCATACTATACTGAAGTTTTAAGACATTTGCAAAGAAAATGGAGAAGGTAGGAAGGCCTGTTTCTCATTTCTTGCTTAGAAAAATAAATTTTTGGTTTTTCATTTGTAAGAACCTGTGCGAATTGTATGTTAAATGTACAAAAATATTTTGGTTTATAATTATACCTTAAATAAGGCTTTGAAAGATTATACACTTAATTAGTAATAGTTATTAATATGTGCTTTTTAGCATTTTGAATAAAATGGCTGCAAGGAGATGTTTGACCCATAGCAAATATGGGAGGTTTGGCCCTGGTCAAATCTCCCCATATTATAAATATGAAGGGCTATCATTTTTAATTTAAAGTTAAATCTCGCATCTATACTTATGAAAGGCAATGTTTGTTTTTGTGTTTGATGTCCAGACAAATCTATCGCATTTACAGCCATGAAATTTGGCACACAGGTAGACGTAATGGTGACTCAATGCACCTCGAAGCCAGAATTTTAAAATTTATTCTAGAAAAATTTTTATTTCATGTTTTGTGTTGTTTTGGGCCATTTTTGGCACGTTTACGGCTGTAGTATCTTTTCTAATGATCGTTGAAAAACAATCAATGCACCATCGCATAGAACAAACAATTTTCGTTCAAAGGAGGTTTGTTTTAAATTTCCAACATTATTTACTGAATTTTGAGAAATTTTTAAATAATAGTCACTTTTATGATAATTTTTGATAAGGATTTCTTAATAATTTTCATTTTTTTTCAGCTTATAACTGGAACGTTTCTGTTGAATTTAAAACAGGAACGATTAAAATATCTTATTCCGTTTTTTAAAAAAATTAATTTTTCCCTGATCAGTTCAGACAGTTTTTATGCTAGTGAGATTTGACAGCAAGAGTTTCTCCGGACGTTCCCAGAATGCATTGTTGCTTCCTCGTAGGAGGTGACGTAATATGCTTTCATTCCCAGCATGCATTTCTGCAATCCGATTCCTTTCGGTGACGTCATTACATTCATGTCATTGTCGAGTGGAAAAAATAAGTAAAAAATAAATAATTTGTTTTGATTTTGTTTTCAAAACTTTTTCGTGTCATTGTGGTCATTTTTCCCCAGCATGTTGTCGAAGTCCTGATTCCACGGGCATCGCCGTACACATAATGTTAGTATTACATACTTCTAACTTAATTTCAAATTATTTTAATTACTAATCTCTATGTTTGCAAGATTTCTTTCATAGTTGGAAAATTCTGTGCCTAAAATGATCAAAGTATATGAAATTTTCATCAAGGCAATGTTGTACCATTCATATATGCTTTATTCTATTATTTGGCAAATAGGTATTAAAATCTGTAACGATGAGAAAAGGGAAAAAAATGTTACGTTAGCATTTATGGAATTTCTAAATATATCTTCATCCCTGGGCCTCAGTAACACTTCAGTAGGTTTAATGAAAAAATAGTGAAGATAATAAACAATGTCTTTTATTTATTTTCATGCTGTTTTTCTATAAGTCAGAATAAAACAGGAAAGGTGTCCCCAACGTTAATTAAAGTTGCTATTCTGTCCTTCATTTAAAAAGATAAAAGCGTTAGAGCAACAGCTGAGGATTATGTTAATGAAAAAAAAAATAAAACAAACTAAGAAGATGTATATGGATAAATATAAAGGCTCTGATGATGGAAATAATTTTAAGCTTATCATGTCTCCTGTTAAGTATTCCCTGATATAGAGAAAAATTAGGAATATTTACAACTTGCTTCCAAGTTACACGATGGATTAACTCCAAAGATGGTCAACAAACAAATCTGCTAGCT
>BGPR01006746.1:52858-70596 GCA_013235015.1 Araneus ventricosus | reverse complement strand
GTGAGTTTCTTCTTTGTGCGTTTGTTGTCCATTGCAATCTGTAAATGCAGTTACCTCTATAATGGGCTTTTCTTTAAATAAATAAATAATGCTGTTGGGTAATTGTTTTGTACTTTTTCAAAAAGTCTAAAATGATTATACTACGAGCATCCCAGAAGACTGGTCATAACCTTTTCAACTGAAGGAACGGTTCTCATATTTGGGGTGGGGCGAGGCAGAATCCCCGCTGACAACCCAATGTTTTGATAGCTACTTTGTCCCAGGCTGATAGAGGTGAATCCAAGTTCCATCCACTGTTACAAAACGCGAGATCCCATCGCGGCAACAAATCGCTACACCCCTCTGGAAGAGAGTTTTCTCATGTCTGGAGTGTTTATGCAAAATATTATTTTACACACGGCCTTTAAGGCGACAAGGGACCTTCAAAATAATTTTTTTTTAATTTCCAACTAATCAATTTGAAATGTTGCAGGCATTAATAAGAGTAATATATAAGACAACACATAAAATGTCACTGAAATATATTTATTTATTTCAGAGTTATGGGTATAAATGTAATTTTTAATAACAATTAATGGCTTTTATGGTAAATGTCCCATGTGCTGAATTTTTTATTCAAATTTAGTGACATTTTATATGAGTATAAAAATACATATTGAGACGAAATTTGGCATTTATATAGAAGTTATTTTGTTGTTAAAGTGTAAATATTTTCTTCCATATCAAATATTGGGCATATTTTTTTCCGAAATCAATAGTTTCGAGTTATTATGCGTGTTCATTTTGAAATTCCTTTCCGAAACATATAAATCAATTCCAATTTTTGTTTGAAAAAAGTGTTAGAGCAACTAATGAAAAATATTGGAGTAATTTCGAGTCATTTTAGATCGCCAGGAACATTTATCATAAAGGCCGTTAATTGTTACCCAAAATTACATTCATACCCATAACCCAGGAATAAATATATATATATTGGAGCGAAATTTTGTGTGTCTTGTACAGTGCTTATATTAATGCCTGCAAAATTTCAAAATGATCAGTTTAAAATTTAAGAAAACGGTTTTGAAAATCCATGTTTGCCTTAAGATGTCCATAGTCTGAAGAATTTCACTCGCTTTCACTCTTACGTCATCAATCATTATATTATGGATTTTTCAATGATTTTTTGTGTAGTAACCTCAACAGAGTCCTGTGTGTTTAGCATCACATCTATATATATAATTCTCTTACGTGGCGACAAAAAAGGGTCGAATTTCTTAATCGCCGTTTGGCAACAGCTCGCGAGTTTAGATTGTTTACATTCGATGGGCGGTTTCGATTATAAATCGAAAACGTCAAGATAGGTCTAATGAAACTATTGAGAAACCAATGGAACTATATATGAACCAATCGGAATGAACAAAATAGAAAGAAGCGTTTTTGTGTACAGAGCGAAGTTGCCGAGCTACAGGAATATAGTTGTGGGACTTTAGCGGGAGTCTGTTCTTTTATACATGTGGCGAAGATTTACTGATCAAAATATCAGTGAAAAATAGCATGTTTAAAATTTTGGTGTAAAAAGCAAGAATTTTAGAAATTTTTAAAAATTTCCAAAAAAGGCTATTTTGTTAATTTTAAAAAGGTAAAAGGGTATTATGGTTTTTAATTTGAATAGTGAATCTTAACATGTTTAAAGCCATTTGCCACCTTAAACTGTGCTTTTTAAGCTAAAAGTTTGTGAAATGGGTTAAATAATCTTTCGTAACTCAAACTTTCTGAGGTTTTAACGCATAAATAACTACCCAGAGAAAAAAATTATAACTTTCTTAGCTAAATAATTATTTCAGTGAGTGTGTATACATGTGACGAAGTTTCTCTGAGCAATAATTCATTGAGAAGAATGGAAATTTAGAAGTTTGTTGGAATAAAGTTAGGGCTAATGAAACTGTTGAAGAAATATTTAATTTTGTGTACCAAGAAGTTTTAAATGCCTGGTTTCTGATTGATGCAAATAATTTCTATTTGTAAACATTTTATAATTATACATTTTAGCATTCAAATTTCTTTGAAACATTTACATATATATATTTATATCTATATGCTATTAGCAAATTTTAATTTTAGAAATTTGATGATTTAGCTTATTAGTAATTGCTGAAAAAATGTTAGAATTTTATGCTATTTCAAATAATTTACTTTTAGTAATTAATCTATCCTATTAAAATTCGAAGGTAAACAAACGTATGTATGTATGTATGTATGTCCGGCTATCTTCTCACGAACCGCTGAACGGAGAAGCACGCGGAAAGTATCAAAAGATGGGGAATAATCCAAGGAATCCATTTCGGCCATTTAAATTTCGAAATTACAATTAGTTAAAAAGATATTAATTAAAAACGTCAAAATGAATGAATTGACGTGCTGCCATCTATTGGCAGATTGGCGAATTCATTCACGGCGGATTCTTTTTTTCCCCCTGTTATTAGTTTTCGCATCCGGTGTTGCATTTTTTTTTATTTATTTAACGGAAGTTGGTATTTCCTTTTGAGCGATCTTCTGTGTTTGGATTTATTAACAATTGAAAAAAATCGTTTTCCTGCATTTTTCTTTCTTTTTTTTTTTTGTCGTACGGTGTTTCGCATTTACGTTTGTTGGGGGAAATATTTATTCATTTTTATCCGTTTTTTTCATTATTATTCGTTTTATTTTTTCTTTTGCAAAACAAATATCATGCTAATCTGTTTTAATTTATAAACATAAGAATTCTCGCGTTTTCATTCAAACCAAACTGTAAAAAGGCTAGAACTGAAAGTTTTAATTCACCAAGAGAGGATTCAAAACAGATTTACGTTTGTTGGGGAAGCTTAGTGGCAATATTTGTAGGGAAAAAAACAGAGACGGGCATATGAAAAAATGTGGATTCCGAGAAATGCTGGGTTATTAACTATAAGGTAATTAAAAGGTTGGATTTAAAAATTTTAATTAAACAATATAGGATTCAAAGGATTTTTTACGTTTTGGGGGAAACGTAACGTTTACGTTAGCGACAATATGTGTAAAAAAATAAACCGGAGGCGGGCATATGAAAATTAGTAAAAAAAAGACTAGATTTGAAAGAATATTTACATTTGTTGCAGAAAGTAAATGACAATATTTGTTGAAAAAAAAATGGAGCCGGGCATATGAAAATATGAATCCCAATGCCTCACGTGATCTCTCTTCTCTCCTCCCGGGAATATCCCATTATTCAAGATTGCCCGTGCAACGCCGGGCCATGCAGCTAGTGTATTTATAATTTCCTTCTACTAGCAGACAGTCATAACTGTACGGCGAGCGAGCGAAGCGAGCTGGGATCACGTAGTGATCCCAAAAGAATCACAACGTGATTCTTGGGGGTTGACGAGCGGAGCGAGTAGGGGGTGTAACCCCCTAGTATATTCATATTGTAACAAAATTGTTTTGTGGGTGCACGTGAATGCAGTCCAATAAGCAGGATTTAAAAAAAATAAAGCTCTTTATTTTACAAATATTCCCAAGCAAAGAAAAGTAGCACAAGTATTAACACAGCACTAGTAAAATTTCACAACAGAGACTACCAATAAATCTCAACACAGCGCTCAAAGGTTTCTTGTTAGCTCACCAGCTTGCTTGCAGGTCAAATTGCAACTGACTCTTCTTGGCTTGAGAGCTTGCCTTTATACTTTTCAAGAGGAAGCGACTTCATTACGTAGGAAGTGACGTAATCTCTAGAAAGTTCATGAAACCAGTAGAAATAGGTGGAAAGTTCGAGGTCCTTCTAGAAAATCCCCTTTGTCGCCAAAGTCGCCAAAATGGTCGCAAATTTGTCGCCAAGGTCGCCAAATTTATCGCCAAGTCTAGCATCTCAGGAAAACGACTTTATAGCTTTGTAACAATATTGCAACAAAAGTCGTCTTGTGGTTCTACGTGAATGCAGATTAACAAGCAGGATAATAAAAAAAATAAATTGCTGTATTCCACAAAGATTTCAGCAAAACACTAACGATGCACAGGTAACAAAACGGAACAGCAAAGGTGACTAATAGACCTCCGTCGCTCAAGTGTTTCTCAGTTCATCCGCTTCACTGCTGATCAAAGTCCAACTAACTACTCTTGGTCTGAGAGCTTGCTTTTATACTTTTTCAACAGGAAGTGACGTAATCTCCAGAAAGTTTATGAAGTTTCTGGCTCCCCAACTTTGCCGCCAAGATTAGTATGTCAGAGAAACAACTTTATAGCATGGTAACAATATGGACACTCAACAAGTTTGTATTACAAACTGTAATTATTAGAACATTTTGTATTAAAAACTATTCTAATTTAAGGTGCAGAATCACCATAATGTTTATCAAGCTTAGCTTTTGATTAGCTTAGCAGTCGTGAGGGGGAGTAAGATCCAGATGTTCTAAGAAGAATCTTTCTCTGAAGGAAGTTGAGCTGTCTTTCTGGCCTAGTAGCAAGGGGGTAAGCCCACTCTGCTTCTCTACTATGCGTTCTGCCACCATGGTGTGAAGTAGTTTTCTGATTGCTTTGTTGAGATCCCAGTTGTTTTCTTGCAGTTTCTGCGATGTTCAGACGGAAGTGGGTAATTTTAGTTTTTAAATGGTCTGCTCAGCTTAGTTTTTTATCTGTTGTTACGCCTACGTATTTGAAAGATGTCCTTTTGACTAATTTGTTTGTCCTTTGGCTTCCAACTAGCTTACTTATGAGGATGTTGCGAGGTTTTTCTATTGAGACTGAGAATTTATGTTTGTCAGTGCATCATTTGAAAGACTAGTGAGCAGAGGATACAGAGGACGCCTAGGTGTTTGAAAGATGTTGTCCTTTTGATTATTTTATTTTTCGTTCTTCTTCTTTGGCTTCCAACCAGCTTACTTATGAGGATGTTGCGAGATTTTTCTATTGAGACTGAGAGTTTTTGTTTGTCAGTGCATCATTTGAAAGACTAGTGAGCAGAGGATTTAAGTTTTTCTCTTGTAGCCTCTCTGATGATGAAAACAAAGTTAGCGGCGAATGCACGTAGGTGGACTCTTGGCTGCCAGTTTTTCGAAAGGATTTTATCAGCTACCAAGTCAGGTGTCGTCCTCGTTATCTGACCGCTGTTCAAAATTACGAGGTCCGTCCGAAAACATCCCCCGTGTTGATTCAAAACGGAATGTTTAATACAGTCAAACCCCGTTATAACGAACCCTCAACGGACCGACTCAGAAGTTCGTTTTAACCGAGGTTCGCTGTATCCGTATTTGCAAAAAAATTGCCCTAACATGCTAAGATACTACTTCTAAAATAAACTTTTTAATAACATAATATTTTCATTAGTAATTAGGGGCAAATAAAGTGTTAAGTAATTCGGTTGCCAACGTTAGCCATGGTCACTGCAAAGTTCGCAGAATGATAAGCAATGGCAGAGAAACCAAGTGATTGCTCCTAGGTCGTCTGACCAGAAAGTCCTCCCCATTCCCTGGTTGACACCAGGCCAGGTGTCCACAGGGGGGAGGAGGGGAGATAGAAACTGTAAAAAGCCTTGCCTATTGTTCCTTTGTCTCACATATGGGGCTAGCAGCGACTCCAACAAAGGTACAATAGGCGAGGAATGTGGTCTCTGAATCAGAGTATTTCACTCAAAAGGGATAACTCTTGTAGAAGTTGGGTTGACTTGAGCACAATTAGTAAAGAATGTCCCTTTGGGCAAGTGAAAAGTTTGAAGTTTTAGAAATTTTCAGTTCGCTGTAACCGAGTCTGTTTGTTGTTCTTTGTAAACGTATGAAAATACATTATTAACATAGTGCTTCAGTTGGGACCATGTGAAAGGTTCGCTGTAACCGAGGGTTCGTTATATCCCGGGTTCGCTATATCGCGGTTCGACTGTATAACTAAACCAAACTAAACAGGATTATGTCTTGTGGGGGAGGGCTGAGGCAATACAAGTTTCACCCCTCCCCAACTTCCAAAACCAGATATTTTTATAGACTTTAAAATCGATATCATAAGCAGTTTTTAAGTGACAAATAATATGACAAACTGAAATAACAAAGCATTCCTCCGAGAAGATCTTCAAGAGAATTTATTTCAGTATCACGCAAATTTAAAAAAATGTATTTAAATTTAGAAGAAATTTTAAATGGAATGGTTAAAAAATTAACACAATATAAATGCAAGGTTTGCCAGAGATGTTGATTTGTGAAACAGTCATCCAGATGAGAAGAAAAATGGACCACATTATTCCATAATGTTACGAACATGGGATGTCGCTTCCCAGCAATGTTAGTCTTAAGGTTGGGAAGCGAGTTCTTCAGGGGTATGCATGAGAATTCTGAGGGGATGGAGCCATCGACCCCCGACGCTGGCGACTTTGGCGACGATTTGTGGGATCTCAAATGTACTGGAATTTTCTTGGTATCTGTATTCCGGCCGAGATCTGGATATATTCAGATGATTCCTTGTGACGTCACGGCCTGTCGGGGTGACTATAAATAGATCGGATCATAGCAACGGGTTGATAAAAGAATGCAATAATTAAAAATGCAACCAATATTTTCTTTGAATAATAGCGGTAAGACGAAAGCAAATAAATAAAATAATTAAAATTTTGTATGATATTTTAATTCAATGCGAATGGCAACACACATTAGAAAGTCGCATATTTGCGATTTTTCTTTGTATTTCAAGTTGTACATTTTTGCATTATTGAAATGTTTCATAGAAGGTGAAGAAAATCTCTTATGTATTTAGGAAAAGTATCTCTTACATTTGACGGATGTCGAGAAAAATTCGATGAAGATCAGCAATTTTGATGTAATTTGCCATACCATATTTTATCCATCTAGTTAATTGTGTTTTTCAGCTATCGGGATCTAATGCTGAGAGACTGGTATAATTCCTAAAAGGGTTTTTTTTCGGATAGAGTGAGCCATAAAACATCGAAATTCATCAAAATCTCAAGAACGAATTTTCTTTCTTTTATTTCCCTTATATACTTCTTTTTTCTTTATATACTTCATTTTTTTTTACTTTCTCTATACAGGGTTTCCACGGAAGTCATTCTACCCCAAATTAACTTGAGAACGCCAACAGCTATTGCCACAACCTTGGTGTCTAGGCATACTAAAGTGACCATGCGCTACACGACGAGATCGGTTACAGCGCCACCTGGCTTTAAACAACGGAGTTATCTTTAATATCTCAAAAACAGTACAAGATACAGGGAAAAAGTCAATTACAAAATTGTAGAGCATCTTCGATTTAGTACTAAAAGACACTTTGGACACATTAATACGAAGAATAAAACACTTAAAACACACATTTATTTCTAGGCGATTTCCAAAACTATTACGTGACAAAATGTGTTAAAAAGAGAGGGAAAACTAGTTATCGCAAGATACCTTTATTTTCGGTGTTCAAACTGTTTTCCATCAGTTACAAAACAGATTTGGGCTCTATTTTTTAATTTCACGTTTAGATTATCAATTAACAATAGTCACACGCCATTGCAGTGTGTCGGAAAGGTTGTATAAGCCTTCTGTTTGAATTATTCCCTCAGGAAAAAGTATTTTGGGGTCATTTTTGTCCGAAAGATAACATTTTCTCCTTTTGTCCATGTTTTGTGACGTCACAATTTCGGAAATTGCGAACAAACAACTGTGAGTTTTAAGTGTTCTGTTCTTCGTATCAATGTCCCGAAGATGTCTTTTCGTACTAAATCAAAGACGCTCTACAATATTGCAATTGACTTTTCTCCCGTATCTTTGTACCGTTTTCGAAATTGGAACGATAACTCTGTTGTTTTCCGACAGGTGGCGCTGTAACCGATCTCACGGTATAGCGCATGGTCACTTTACTATACCTAGACACCAAGTTTGTGGCAATAGTTGTCGCCGTTCTCAAGTTAATGTGGGGTAGAAGGACTTTTAGTGGACACCCTCTATATACCTCACACAAACAAGAAAATGAAGATACTTCAGATGCTACATTTTATTCTTCTAAAAACTTAGTTGATGTTCCTTAGCTTTTCATTTTCAATGCGCAAACTTTGTGATCCAGTTTACTGTAGAAGGACGTCTTATTTGTCCTTAAATGCTCTAGAATTTTATAAGAAAACATCTTGAAACTGTCAAAAAAGTTTTTTAAATGTCGGTTTACACGCATTAATTAACTGTTTAGAAACTCACTGCGTCTCAGAAGTAAAACAGTAAATGAGCGAGTTATAAAAATACAAATTTCATTCCATTAATTACAGAGGCAGCAAAGGAGACACACCGCAAGAAAAAGGCAGTTTTAACGAACATTTAAGAGGGGGAATCTCATTTGCATATTAATCACGACAGGGTTTTTTTGTAAGAAATGCATTTCGTGTCGCATATGCGAAAGAAGAGCTAAATTTGTTGTCTAGAGTAGTTACCGCGTCGAAGCCAGCGAAGGCGATGATGCAAAAAAATGGCGAATTTATGTTTCCGCCATTGTTCCCCGGAGTCGTTAATCCTGACAGGTAGGAATGGAAGAAAACGAGATTTGCTTCTCCGTTCGAACAGCTGAGAAAAATTCCGCATTCTTGATCTTTTTAAGCCCTCCTTTTCCGGAGTTCCGCCCGGGGGTGGCTGGCTCGGCGCGTCCTGTAATGTAATCAGGACGCCGAACAAATAGTCATCCATAATGGATGGCGACTGATTAAAAATTTAAAGAAAAAATTCTTCCAGATCTCTCTCTCTTCAACAAATCGTAGAGGAACAAACGATAAATAAAAAAATGTGTATAATAATAAAAATAAGAAGGAATTTTGAAGTAGGAAGGTTCTGCGCGTTCGATTCAGGAATGGACCGGGGACTCGAAAACTGAAAATTTCCTTCGGGCAAACATTCGAAAAGTCCTCGACGAAATCTTCTTAAGGAGAAAGGTAAAACGACAACTTAGGTTTATAGGAAGAAAATAATAATAAAAAATAAATAATAGTAATAAATAAAAAAGTGTGCCTCGGTTTAAAAAAAAGTGAAGGATACGTACACAGTAAATGACATAAAGGAACTAGAATAGAATGAATGGGAAGAAAGCGCGGGAAAATATACATGGAATAAAAAAAAGAGAACTCGCATAATCCACATCGCCTACTTTACATTTTGTTCTTGCAAAGCGACCCTTTTCTTAAGACGTTCTCCCTGCATAAAAGCGTCTTAAGCAAATGAAGTAAATCGGAGTAAAAAGCAGAAGTAGATGAAGGGAAAAAAAGGAATAAAGAAATTGAGGAAAACGGGAGCGGGTGTTTCTAGTTGGAGGAGATTTGTTCGCCATTATAAAGACGCCATCGCAGCCTAGGGGCAGCACGTTTGGAGCAGCGACGATTTAAATGCGTTACGGAAAAGCAAGCAGACGACATTTTCTTTCCCCTTTTGAAAACTTCTCCTTTTTACCGAAATCTTTTTCATTCATTTTCCCGCTCTTCTTTTTTTCATCCCGTTCTTTTACGTGCGTTCTTTTATTATTCGCATCTGGTTTGTTTGTCCTGGCAAAACGTTTCTTTAAATTTGATCCACGCGCAACTTGCTCGGCGAAAAAGTTTTATCGAAGGTTATTAATTATTCGCAAAGAAAATGGCCGAAAGTCAACAAAAATTCGAATCCGGGAGTTTTTAAAATGTTTACGGTTGCGAGTGAGTGGCAACGCTTAGTGATGCAGACGAGATTAAATATGTATTCAGGAAATTCCTTTTTTTTTCCTGTCTTTCTCTCTATATAAAACGCTATTTTCCGTTTCTTGCTGGCGTTTTTCATAAATTTAAATACGGCAATCAAAGCTTTTAGTGTTTTATGTAATTAACTAGAACTTGGTTCATTTTAATTATAATGAAAACTTACATTTTTTCACGAAGTTTGTGGTCTTTTTTTCATCGATGATGAGATGTTAACGAAAGAATAAAATAACAACATTAAGTTTTAAGTTGAAGAAAATCAATAGAACATCCAAAAAGAAATTTTGCTTTAAGTGTTTGGTGTGATTGAATTGAAAAGTAATAATTTTTTTGAAACCTTTAACTTACCAATTAATTTTAAAAGCCCTGGAGCTAAATCAAAAGTGTAACTTCTCTAATAAGAAATACAAAAAAAATCTTTGGGGACTTTTTTCGAGAATTTTAATATTGTAAAAAGTTTTATTATTTCTATTTAATTTCCCTCTAATTCTACCTTAATTAAAAAGTACTTTTCTTAGACCTTGGAAAATATTAAGCAATATTTATTAATTTAATCTATTTTTTACTTAAAAGCAAATATGTGCTTGCATTTAATAGATAACACATGCCAATAGAAATTACATTACATAGAGATAGGCGATTATAATATACAGAATTTAGGTTAAGATATTCAAAATTAATGAGTTATACAGAGAGGACCATATATGATTAGTCAAAAGTTATAAGTAATGTCTCAAGTTTTTTACAAGTTTAATTAAGTGTATTGTGAGCGCAAGTAAGAGTATCCAGATGTGAAACGGAAATAAATTTCTCGCAGCTTAGTAGCAGTTGAGGTGTTATCCATTCACCGCACACTGTATCAAATTTGATACATAATTTATTTTTCATGTTAAAAATGAATAGAATTTTTTTTGTCCGTTTGTACACGCTGCATCAGATTAGAAACATCATAAGAGACCGAATAATAATCATTCGTTCCGTTTTCCATGGACAGCACAGGTCCTATTGATAAGTCTGTGGTAGTCAGTTGTTCAATTCCTGATACACCTATTGGCATATTTACGCAGTTTTCAGCATTTGAAAGACGTCTCGCATCTTTGATGGTTTCATCAATTGCTTCTACAGGTATTTACCATTTGATATCACTTTTAAAATACTTTTTATTGTTATATGAAACAAGTAATATAAAAAAAAAATTTTAAGTAAATTCCTACTTAGGTCATCAAAGGAAAAATTTTAATTTAGAAATCTGTTTCTACCTTATAAAACTAAATTTAATTAATGAATTAATATTTGAAAAAACTGTATTAACATCAAGTGTCATCCACTACAAGTTTTAAAAAATGTATTTGAACTTGAGTGGATGAATAAAAAGTATTTTATTAACAATTGAATCCTGAAAATTCCCTTTGTCGCTAAAATGGTCGCCAACTTTGCCACCAAGTCGCCAAATTTGTCGCCAAATCGCCAAATCTGTAATGTTAATAGTTTTCGAGATATAATGAAAGACGTGCTGCGCATGCGTCATGCAAGATATGAAATGACAGACAGACAAGAAAGCGAATTAATACTGCATTGTCATCTAGTTGTGAGCTATGTTTGAAGTTTCAAGTCTCCAGCTCATCGGGAAGTTAGTTTGAAATCGATTGCAAAATTTGAGCAAGATATAGGGAGAGTGTGAACTATTAGTAGGAATTGAAAAAAGGAAATAGTGATTTGATACGTTCATTAAATTCAATTTAATAATATCACAATTCTATCTTGATTTTTAGTGCATTTTTCTGTTGTTTTATGTGAACTTCCCATGCCAAAAATAATTTTTATTTCGAAATTTAAATAATCATGCGGTGAAGGGGTATTAGACTTTGGCTGAGAAGAGGCGGCGCCAATGCCTAACCTTCCAGATCTTCGAAAATGACACTGTTTGTATGGGATTGCATTGAAATGATCATGCGCCAGCAGAACGTTTACAGCATGATCTGAAACAGAACAAGCAGTTAATTTAATGCCGGTAAACGATTCACTCGGCATGAAACGGGTTTATTTTTCTAAACAACCATTTTTACTTTCTCGCATACGAAGTATACAAAGAGAAAGTATTGTAATCGTCAAAAAATTCGAACTCGAGATTTTGACGAATCTCCACGTTTTAGACCTCACTGAGTCCGAAAAACACAATTTGGGAATTATGTCTGTCTGTGAACACGATAACTCGAAAACTATTAGAGCTACGGGGATGAAATTTGGTATGTGATATTGACACATAATTTGTAGGTTTATATCAAATTTTGGACAAAATCCGTCAACGGGAAGTCTGTCTGTATGTCCGAAGTCATGTGAACACTATAACTCAAAAACCTGAATAGCTAGATGGATAAAATTTGGTACACAGTTTTATCGTCATGAATGTAAGTCCGTATAAGATTTTGGGCCAAATCCGTCAAAGGGTTGACTGTCTGTCGGCCTGTATAATTTACCATTGAAACCAATCCGCTATTTCTACGCGCATGGGTACGGAAGCAAACGTCTGTGCTCGCGAAAGGAGCGAATTACGTCAGTTTGTCCTTGAGACGGCAAGAGTGAAACCTAGTAGAGTGCGATAGATGCGTTTTAATCGGTACGCATCACTTTGAATTCTTTACCTAGATATTTTTCAATCACTCTAATGAGAAACCTTCTGATAGTCATTGGATTCTGGATAACAGTAGGTTCGAATTTTTTTAGCCATGCGGGGGAAGGAGATACGGCACCTTTTACGGGAAGTATACGAGAACGTTTAGGGGAGAACACTCCCGCTGGTTAGAATCACATTCATGAAAATAATGCTTACGAAGACGAAAGTCAGCAACTAGAATTATGAAATACACAATTTTGACAAATGAGCCTAGGCTTCTTCTTGTTTTACTTAAAAGTACTGTAATAAAATACATTGCAATTCAGTTATTTATGATCAATGTTGCAATGGTTGCAACTATAATTATTACTAATATAATAGCCCAGATCTCTCGGTAACGCTCTGACGTCATCAACAATAAAACTCGCGCCATAGCACTGCGAGACGTTAAACAGCATTATTTCATTGTTAGGAACCTAAATTTCAGTCATTTTAAATTTAAAAGAGTTATTGTCGTTCTAATTTCAAATTTAATAACTCTAAAATAGTGAAATAAAATTTGCTATCCATTGATATAAAATTTATCTCGCTATGATCAATAGTTCCCGAGAAATTTTAAATTGTATTAATCATATATTTCAAATTAATTTCCGTTTTTTAATAGAAAGTAGTAAATTACGTCAGTGGTATATCATGCGCGTGATATAGTTTGGACGCCACGGTGCATCTTATTATTTATTGCAATCGTGATTATATAATTTGGTAATATTTTTGGCAGCGTTTGACAAACAGAGAAGTGCTTTGTTTTGATTAGAATTTCGAAAAAAGTAAGCTAATTTTCAAAAACGTAAGTTAAAATTTCAAAATTTTAACTTACGTTTGACAAGCTGAGAATTTCATGGTTATTAAATTATAATAAAATTGTTGAACAACGAAAAATAATTCACACGGAATGTTGTTCACCAAGAGGATTTTTGAATAAAGAAATATGTAAATAAAAAAAATTTATTTCCTGTCATAAAACATATGTTTATTTTATTTGTTCTCAATCGATGTTAAACATTTCTCTCGCATATATATCTATTTAAACACGTCAAATTTGAAGGGAAATCTCTCGAATGAAGAGGCAATTTGAACCCGTCATACCATGACGGGTGATTTTCTAGTAAATTATAATCGTTTAAAGTAAAAATTAAGTGATTTTAAACATTCTCCCATATATTCCAAATATATTCTTCCATAGCCATATATTCTTGTATTCTTCCATTCGTATATTTTTTAACTTGTATGAATATGAAAATTAAAATACAAACTTCATAAAAAAATAGGAAACAGTGTATAGTTTCTAATGAGATTTCTGTTCCTGAAGAGTGAGCGTGTTTTCTTAATCCGTGACTTCGGAGATCAATTTATTGTTGACGTCAAAAGAAAGGATTTTGAGCTAAACTGGAATAGTAAGGAGTGCATGCAATTTTCATGAAATATTGTTAGGAATCTTTTTCTCTTTCTGAAAGTGTAATGTTTTATTTTGTTATACACATACTATTTACTGACTTAAAAAAAGTCGCAGGTTTACGAGCCCTGGTATGAACTATCACTTCCAGATACCTCTAATTCAGTTTAATTCTACTAACGTCACGATTCGAAATTACGCGAGAATATTTTGGGAACGAACCTCTTCGGTTTGAAACATGGTCAAATGACGCTGGATATCTCCAGAACGGAAAACTTTCATGTCCTTCTATCCCAGACAACTATTGCCACAAACTAGGTGTCTAGGTATAGTAAAGTGACCATGCGCTACACGGTGAGATCGGTTACAGCGCCACCTGGCGGCAAACAACGAAGTTAGCGTTCCTATCTCGAAAAGGGTACAAAGATGCGGGAAAAACGTCAATTACAAAATTATAGAGCGTCTTTGATTCAGTACTAAAAGACGCTTTGAGCGCAACAATGCTAATGATTAGGCGATAATGGTAATGATTTAGATTAAAATGATAGGCGAATTATTTGATAAATGTTAGGTTTTTTTAATAATAAATGCACTAAAATGTAATTCTGCAAAATTCTTTGTTAAATGTGCATTTAAAAGCACATTTTAAAAAAATATTATCCTGAATATATTCGGTCGAATATCTGCTTAGTATTCGGAAATTCGGAATAAGTAAATTTTCTGAATCTGGTTATATGTATGCAACCATAAGGAATAGACTTCTATGAATGATATGCGACATTATTTGATAAATATTAGGTTTTTTTAATAATAAATGTACTAAAATGTAATTCTGCAACGTTCTTTGTTAACCACTTAACTGAATAGTTTTCTTTGCTATCTAATAAGATGACCCCTCCTGTATTGGAAAGGGGCTGTCGTTTTCATTCATCTAAGAAGGCATAGGATACTTAAGATGTTTATGGATCCTACATATTTTTTGTGTCAAATTATAAAGCTAATTAATGATTCAATTTTAGTTTATAAGACTGAAATTTCGATAATTCGATGCACGAGTATTCTCGGGCTGTTAATTTAAGCGGTTAAATGTGTATTTAAAAGCACATTTTAAAAAATATTATCCTGAATATATTCGATCGAATATCTGCTTAACCGAATAGTTGCCGAATATTCGTTACATCCCTACGAGACTCTACTCAGAACACATTGCGAATAAGTGCATTACTGCCCATCAACCGTCATCTCCCCCGCTCTTCAGACCAAAATTAATTATCCACATGCCCGGCAAGGAGGTCACTTTCAGAAGAGGCAGAAGAAATGAAAAGAAACAGCAGAGGGACAACTCGCCTCGCGAATGTAGCCGTCGCGCGACCTCTGGTGGTGACTTCCGACATGGAAAGGACGCAGTGGCAACACTTCTTTCTTGTTGTACATCTGTACTATTACCTATTCTCGGAGGAGCACCGCAGAGCTTTTCCAATGCAGCGAGGAGGAAGAGAAAAGAAAAAAGGAGGAGTTAGAAGAAAGAGCGCAGCTGAGAGAAGAGAGGAGGAAGAAAAAAGAGGAGAGAGAATAAACTAAGCAAGATAAGGCTGCCGGCCCCGGGGCTAGTGTTGTGGCCAGGGAGCGTATAAAAGGGCGTAATTTACTGCGAAGGCTAACTTGGGGTCATTTGATTGGTAAATAAGCCTTGGGCTGGGGCGCATAACTTATGGCGAGGGGTATTTTAGTGAGAAAAATTGCTATTCGACACCTGTCTTTCCATGTAACACGATAAAGGTGCTGGAGTTACGCAATTTGTAACTTAATTGACCCGCGTTTGGTTCTGCTGGTGAATTTAAATTCTAAACTGTTCGCTTATGATCCTTTCATAAAATCGTTTTTACTTAGTTATAATTATTAAATTGAAAACGACTAATGCGAAAGTCTTTCTTTCGAATTCGTCACTAATTCGAGTTTTTTTTTCTCTGCGTGCTCTCTTGAATATTCTGTTTGCTAATGTTGCAGCATAATGTTAAAATATCATCTATAATTCGAATTTATTTTAGTTAATTAGAAATCAAAACTAAAAATTGCAAAATAAATAAGTGCTTTCTTTACTGAATTGTTTTGCGTAGTAAAATACGCGCATGCATGTGCAATCGGTGATCACATATCATTGTGTAATTAAAAATCATTCGAGAGATAGCTTCAAAACCAATCAGAAATGCATAACTTTTAATTGTAGAGCAGCAACTTTTGCTTTCAACTGGATGCTGATTTGTGCTCTCTTTTCCTATCGCACTCTAATAAATTTTAAAATCCTTTCCTTGTTTTTTCACAGCTAATTTGGGGTGTCCAACACCTACTAATATCTCACTAATTTACTGTTCGTGCCAGAAAATAAAGCCATCTCGAATTTGGTTACCAACTCGCACATTGTTGTGTAAATGAAAATCGTTCAAGAGATATTTTCAAAACCAATCAGAAAAGCATAACTTTTAATTGTAGAGCAGCAACTTTTGCTCTCAACTGGACGCTAGCTTGTCCCCCGTTTTTCATTCACTTTTTACGAAATTTTAAAATCCTTTCCCAATTTTTTATGGCTTATTTGGGTTGTCCGACATCCGCTAAGATCTCAATAACTAAATGTCCGAGACAAAAAAATGAAGCCATCTCGAATATGGTAGCCAATTCACGTATTCTTTATGTAAATGAAAGTCATTCAAGAGATAACCGATCAGAAATACATAACATTTCATTCTAGAGAGCCAACCTTTGTCCTCAGTTGGATGCTGACTCACCCTCCTTTCCCTACCACAATCTGCACAGTTTTAAAATCCTTTCCCAGTTTTTTCTATGGCTAATTTGGGGTTTCCAACACCTACTAATCTCACTAATTGACTGTCAGTGCCATAAAATGAAGTCATCTCGAATTTGGTTACCAACTCACACATTGTTGTGTAAATGAAAATCGTTCAAGAGATAGTTTCAAAACCAATCAGAAAGACATAACTTTTAATTGTAGAGCAGCAACTTTTGCTCTCAACTGGACGCCAGCTTGTCCCCGTTTTTCATTCACATTTCACGAAATTTTAAAATCGTTTCCCAATTTTTTAGGGCTTATTTGGGTTGTCCGACACCCTCTAAGATCTCACTAACTAAATGTCCGTGACGAAAAAACAAAGCCATCTCGAATATGGTAACCAATTCACGTATTCTTTATGTAAATGAAAGTCATTCAAGAGATAACCGATCAGAAATACAGAACATTTAATTCTGGAGAGCCAACCTTTGTCCTCAGTTGGATGCTGACTCACCCTCCTTTTCCTATCACAATCTGCACAGTTTTAAAATCCTTTCCCAATTTTTTCTATGGCTAATTCGGGGTGTCCAACACCCGCTAAGATCCCGCTAACAACCTCCCAGGGATCGCGTCCGTGCCAGAAAATGAAGCCATCCCGAGTGTGGTAACCAACTTAGGTATCGTTGTGTAATGTATGCTAATGGAGTCGGTGTGGGTCTCTCCCTGCACGAGGGCGACCCCATACACATGCAAATGAAGTGGTCGCGTGAATCACTTGAAACCGCCCAGAACATCGCCCTGTCATAATAGAGACCGCAACAAAGGAGCAGGGAATCAAACGCTCAATTGGACAATCATTCTGGGAGGTTGTGTTGTTGACACGCACGTGCCCGATGGTCTTTTGGGGAAGAAACAGGTGTTTTGTCAACCGAAACTACGAGACAGTTTCTTTTTTTATTTATGCGGGGGTTTTTTCTGCAGATGAGAGGATTTTGGAAAAGCGCATAGGATTATCCTGGCGAAAAAATTTGGTTGTGTCAGAGGGTTTGTCCGAAAAATAATATAAACAAATTCAGCCTTTGAAAAATACGGTTGTGTTCCTTCATCGACATTTCGTTTACTTCCATATAAGAATGCCATTCATGATGTATGGTCAAAAATGTCTGTTCCTATTTAATATGTAACCGATGGTTCTCGACTGGCATCCACA
>BGPR01006746.1:8649-38159 GCA_013235015.1 Araneus ventricosus | reverse complement strand
TTATTATCCTGCTTGTTAATCTGCATTCACGTAGAACCACAAGACGACTTTTGTTACAATATTGTTACAAAGCTATAAAGTCGTTTCCCTGAGATGCTAGACTTGGCGACAAACTTGGCGACTTGGCTACCTTGGCGACAAATTTGGAGACCATTTTGGGGACAAAGGGAATTTTCTAGAAGGACCTCACACTTTCCACCTATTTCTACTGGTTTCATGAACTTTCTAGAGATTACGTCACTTCCTACATAATGAAGTCACTTCCTGTTGAAAAGTATAAAAGGCAAGCTCTCAAGCCAAGAAGAGTCAGTTGGAATTTGACCTGCAAGCAAGCTGGTGAGTTTACAAGAAACCTTTGAGCGTTGTGTTGAGATTTATTGGTAGTCTCTGTGGTGAATTCTTACTAGTGCTGTGTTAATACTTGTGCTACGTTTCTTTGCTTGGGAATATTTGTAAAATAAAGAGCTTTATTTTTTTAAATCCTGCCCATTGGATTGCATTCACGTAACCCACAAGACAATTTTGTTACAATATGAATATATGTGATGCTAAACACACAGGACTCTCTGTTGAGGTTACTACACAAGAAATCATTGAAAAATCCATAATATAATGATTGATGACTTAAGAGTGAAAGCGAGTGAAATTATTCAGTCTATGGACATCTGAAGGCAAACATGGACTTTCAAAACCGTTTTTTAAAATTTTAAACTGATCATTTTGAAATTTTGCAGGCATTAATATAAGCACTGTATAAGGCACACAAAATTTCGCTGCAATATATTTACTTATTTCTGGGTTATGGGTATGAATGTAATTTTTGATAACAATTAACGGCCTGGGTGAAAAATGTTCCAGGCGATTTAAATCGAAATTGCTCCAATATTTTTCATTAGTTACTCTAACACTTTTTTCAAACAAAAATTGGGATTAATTTTTATGTTTCAGAAGGGAATTTCAAAATGAACACACATAATAACTCGAAACTATTGATTTCAGAAAAAATATGCCCACTATTTGATATGGAAGAAAATATTTACACTTTAATAACAAAATAACTTTTATATGAATGCCAAATTTCTTCTCAATATATATTTTTATACTTAAATAAAATGTCATGAAGTTTGAACAAAAAATTCAGCACTTGGAACATTTACCATAAAGGTCATTAATTGTTATTGAAAATTACATTTATATCCATAACTATGAAATAAATAAATATATTTCAGTGAAATTTTATGCGTTGTCTTATATATTACTCTTATTAATGCCCGCAACAATTCAAATTGATTAGTTGGAAATTTAAAAAAACTTATTTTGAAGGTCCTTGTGGCCTTAAAGGCCGTATGTAAAATAATATTTTGCATAAACACTCCAGACATGAGAAAACTCTCTTCGAGAGGGGTGTAGCGATTTGTTACCGCGATGGGATCGCGCGTTTTGTAACAGTGGATGGAACTTGGATTCACCTCTATCAGCCTGGGACAAAGTTGCTATCAAAACATTTGGTTGTCAGCGGGGATTCTGCCTCGCCCCACCCCAAATATGAGAACCGTTCCTTCAGTTGAAAAGGTTATGACCAGTCTTCTGGGATGCTCGTGGTATAATCATTTTAGACTTTTTGAAAAAGTACAAAACAATTACCCAACAGCATTATTTATTTATCTAACGAAAAGCACATTATAGAGGTAACTCCATTTACAGAGTGCAATTGACAACAAACACGCAAAGAACAAAAGCACTCCGCAGAGATAACTCCATTTACAGATTGCAATGAGCAACAAACACACAAAGAACAAAAGCACTCTACAGAGATAACTCCATTTACAGATTGCAACGAACAACAAACACACAGAGAACAAAAGCGCTCCACAGAGATAACTCCATTTACAGATTGCAATGAACAACAAACACGCAAAGAACAAAAGCCACAATGAGTGAATAGTAAAGATATTAAAAATCGTATTAGAAAATAAAAAGATGAATACAGAGAATATAAAAGTTCAAAACACAAAACCATAAGAATTTTGCAAACGCATAAATATTGCAGCAAATTATCTTGAAACTTTGGCTCCAATATTCTTGAAGTTTTAATTTATGATTTTCAGTAAGATTCAGCACTATTTTTTGAGTGTATAAAGATGGCTGTATCTAAGGGGGTTCTCATATGAGGGGGGTGACCCCAAAGGGGACGACCCTCCCTCAGAAAGAAGTAAGTTTTTAATTTTTTTTTGTAGATTCTATGTCTAGACAATAAACGAAACCCATTTATGATGTTTTTCATCGTATTTCAAAACATTTAATGCCTTGCGCCGCAAAGGGTTAACGTGCAATAGGTCCACATACGCAGCCGAACTTCTGTGGAATTGGGCTTCGAACCTGGAAACCTCCGACCTCGAAGCCGAGCTCTACCACTAGGCCACCGCGTCCGGAAAAACTCAATAGAACAAGCAAGATAAATGACATTTGATATGTGGCCTCGATACCCAAAATTGTAGATCTCTATCATACTTTGGAACCAATCGGTCAATAAGATGAGGTTCAAAGTGGCCACTCTATTCTCCTCACCATACGACAAATACGTTGTATAAGTGGATGATACAGCGGGAGGTATTCTGCGGGTGGTTGTCTGAAATGAAAATACATCTTGTTACGAAGTGAATAAAAAAAAACTGATTTTAGGAAAAATCATTTCTTCAAGCTGTTATCTAAATTCTTAAAAAAAGTTAACGATTCTGTTACTTTCCATAAACTTTTATTGTTTCTTTTTCATGGTCTCCACGGTATTTGAGTAAAAATATTTTAAACAAATATCGACTTTCGAAAACATTTCTTCAATATCCGTTTATATTCGTATTCTGCAATTCAGAATATAAACATCCGATTCTGTTTGGTTTGAAGAAGATTGAAAACTTCAGAACGGAGCTTCTCTTCAAATATTTTTCAGAGATCTAAAATAATACTCCGAATGCGCTGAAACTGAATAACGCGTTTGGGAGCCTCTCGTAGTGTTTGAATATTCGAAACCTAAATTACCAGCCAAAAAATTTCTCGAATGAAATGTATAAAGTAAAAAAATGTAAGATAACGTATTTTCGTTTCTATAAAACGACGCTCTTTTCTATCTGAATTTGTTTATTTGGATAGAGTCAAGACTCGGAGAAACGAAACATGATTGAATTATTCCACGTTATGCGAAAGCATAAATGGTTTATATTTGTTACTTTTGCCACGTCAGTGTGTAGTTAAAATAAATCCAAGAGATGAATGGAATCAATTCATTGACATCACTGCCACAATACTAACGTAAATGCTCTTGTGACTAGAGGTCGCGGTGGCCTGGTGGTAAGGTCTCGACCCGGGACCGGAGGGTTCCAGGTTCGAAACCCTATTCCACCGGGAAACCGCCGTGTAAGCGGATCCTGTGCACGTTAAATTCGTTGGGGTCAAATACCCTCCGTTGGTGCAGAGCCTACAACCCACCCAATTGGCTTAAGACCCTAAGTGGCCCAGAGGGGAGGGAGAACCAGCAGGAGTTATTAAAAAAATTTTTAAATTACATTCGGCACCCGTAAACAAAGGTGGAGATTAGTTACACTGAGATACTCTTGTATTCATATTATAATTTCAAGGTTTAAATTTTTTAAGATACAACAATGAAATCAATTTAATAAAATACATTTATATATATACAAAGTTCAAATAGTAAAGGAAGAAAATAAAATGCATCTCTGTATACGCAAAGTTCAAATAGTAAACGAAGAAAAGGAAATACATCTCTATAGTCAAAGACAGGCCAAGAAGATAACAGAGATTACGGTATGCTTCCGGCGCTGCGCCGATGAATGACGTAGTTGGTGTTCCTGCGCGTTTTGGGGTTACTTAATGTTAGAATTCGCCAACAACCAGAAGTAGATTTTCTTTGTTTCGTGTGCGCCAACGTTTTGTTCTCAAAGCAAAAAGAGAAAGTTGCTTGGATCGATTTTTTTACTATAAGTACATAATTTGTGCATTATTAATTAAAGGAAGCCTGAGAAATATCAATAGTAGACACTTGACACTATATTTAAAATTGTATACAGCAGAAGATTCTATGCAAAAAAAAAAAAATGATTACCCTAACCATGCTTTCATGTTATCTTGAAATAAAGGTTGCATAATTTTCTTAATAATTAAAAGGAAATTTAATTAAAAAAAACTAAAATATTTACAATGAATAATGCTCGAATAATAATCGAATTACAACTCAAATTTTAAATTATATATTCAGTAAAACTTTTTTTTCACTCTTCTAATACGGAGTTTTGAGAAGTTAAGGTATGTACATTGCATGTTTTATATTATACAGCATAACCGAAAGCTTCATATTCTATTTTAAATATTTTTCTTAACACTCTTATAATATTTTTCATTGTATGCAAATATTTTTTTGGATAAACTTGCGCACAAATGAATCCGTTAAATCTAGAGCTTAACATTTAGTTTTATAAATAAACGGATTGAGCCAAACATATAAAATGCAAAAAAATAATATATTGTGTTACATGCTGGGCAGCATTCTATATATATGTAAATTAATATCAAAAGTATTAATTTACATACACAATATAAATTGTACATCCAAACATACAAAAATTTGTATTAAAACCATTACATTACAAGATGACAAATCCCTACAAATTAAATGGTTATAGAAATTATTAAATCTACACTAAACACTTAAACACAAACATATATATATTCTCACGTAATAAGAATTATCACAAATAATTAAAATAAATAATACTAATCGAAAATTAATCATTAAATATTGCAAAACCCCTAAGAAATAAATTGCACTACAATCAATAATCAAGTTTAAAATATTGCACTTGAAATTAAAATAACATGAAAAAGGGTATATATATTTACCACTCACGTCAATACAAACACACATACATACCTATACATTAAAAAATGAAAAATAGATTAGCTTGAAAAAGATTCGCTTTCTTGGGTACTATCAGAGTCTGAGAGTTGAATTGTCAATTCATTTTGTTCCCATCTCTTATTCTCTCTTCATCTTATATTAACCCATCCATTGTCCAAAATTCTTTTTCAATTTTTGTTACATGGGCAACGGCATTTTTCCAATCATTCCCCGAAACTTTATCTAAGGCTTCGAGTAACAAATTTTTCACTTCTGGCAATTTGAATGTTTGATTCTGGCTTGCAATATAGCCTTTCACTTGCGCCCAAATTAACTCAATTGGGTTTAGTTCGCAGTGGTACGGAGGTAAACGAAGAACTTTATGACCTGTTTCAGAAGCAATTTTGTCAATACGATACCCATCAAACTTATGCTTAACTGTTGACACGATTTGCAACAATTCAAGTTTCAACAAATCGCTTCCCCAAGGAATGTTTTTATTTGTTAACCATTCTTGAATATCTTTTTTCCTCCAAGACTGGGTAGGTAGTTTTTCCTCTTTGAAGCATTTTGTCCAGACAATTATGCTGCTATTCGGCCCTTCGGTATTAATTTTGATTTAAACCACGATCCAAAATCGGCTCATCTACTTTCCTCGTGTAATCTTTTTTTTTTTTTGCTGTAATATATCAGCAGCATCGTTCCTCTTTCACTGCCAACATGTGTTATGATTAATCTGCCTCCTTTACCACTTGGTCCTTTCAATCCTGTGGAGAGACCCTTACGCCGAGCATAGCTACACGATTTTATAGTTTTATCTTGCCACACTTTTGTGGTAGATATACCGGCGTTAACCCAAGTCTCGTCCAAATAGTAGATGATTTTCTGCTGTTCTTTATACAGTTTTATGTCTCTTAAATATTTTCTTCGCCATGCTATAATGCCATCTCTTTTAATTAAAGCAGATTGTCTCCTTTTTTTAAATGAAAATCCTATGTCATTTAAAAGACGGCATAATGTCCTTTCACTTATTTTCTGCTGGAGAATGTCCGCTTCGTTGTTTAAGTCATTTAAAAGTTTTTTCACAGTGGGGATTTCATTTCTTTTGTAGAATGAATGTACTCTTCTTCTGATGCTTTGAAGAGTAAAAGTCATACGTATTCAAACGAGTTCTTTTACCAACAGCATTTGGCCGTTTTTTACCCGGGGTCTGAAGAATACCACTCTTTGCTTCTTTTTCGATCTTAAACAACGTACTTGCGGATACTCCAGTCAGTTCAGATGCCCGGTCAACGATAGACTTGATAGTCGCATTAGGATTTTCATCTTTAAGCCGAATAAAAATATTCAGAGCACTTTTCCTAGCTGAACTCTGCAAGACTTTGCCCTTCTTATTTTTTTGGAACAAATTTCGTGCTACTTTAATTATTTGTGAGTCTGGATTTTTAAATCCATCCATAATGAGCTTGCAGAGACTATTCAATTTGTTTGACAAGTATCGGCTCTTCGAACGTCTACGGACAACCACCCCACACTTTTCTTTGACCACCACTGTAAGACTGGGGAAAGAGGGGTGCAAAAGAGAGTGAGCTGACGTAAGAGGTTGAGTGAATGACCAAGGGGAGAGCCCAAGGCCATGGCCGACCAGGGTTGTGTGGTAAAAGAGCGCCGATGCTTTTGAAACTTTCTTTATGTACATAATTAATAATGTGTGCATATACTATATCGTATTCTAACCAGGAATGTAAATAAATTAGATGTACAGAAATCCATCCCAATCTCACATCTTAAAAGCAACTGAATCATAAACAAAACAAATTCCTACGTTTTGGAACTGATTAATCGACACAATTTTGGCGGGAATAATAAGCTATGGTTAAAGGAAATTTGTTTCAGCATTTTTTTAATGTTGGGAAAATTATTTAATATTGGAGAAAATGCCAATAACGCAACCTTTTGTTTCACTTTCCCTCTTTTTTCAATATTTTGTCTCATGTGTACTCTTTTTTATTATGATATATTTTTATTTTCCTTTGATTTCTTTGAGTTTTTTGCATCGCCTTCATATTTCACTTTTCATATGTTTCAATTTTATTTTGATGTATATTGTTATATATATATGTACAAAGACCGATGCAAATACTGGAAAAAGATAAGATCAATAAATAATTTCAAAAGCAGCGATATTTTAGAAGTTGCTACGATATAAAAATGATAAAAAAGAAATTAACAGCAATAAATTCTGATGCGTTTTCTGAATGATCCAAGCCAGCATCAAGAGAGATTATTCGCCAAATGTGGTCCCCAAAGAGACAGAGAAAAAAAGCTTTCTCCCTGCATGCTCCCAAGGTCATTTGGCACCTCGTAATTTCCGACAAAAGGCGGGAAAAGAAACATTTAAGAAATTAAATAACATACGCTTAGAAGATAGATTTTTATTGCAGAAAATATCGGTTTTTCTTATTTAAAGCAAAATTCTGTTCAAATATGTCAATTACTTTTAAGATACATTAGAATAACTGCAGGACTATTTCACTTGGCGGAAGAACACCATCCATAGCTTCCACTCTATAACATTCTTGAGTTGTCTTGGACTATATATACGCAAAGTTCAAATAGTAAAGGAAGAAAATGAAATACATGTCTAATATACGCAAAGTTCAAACAGTAAAAGAAGAAAATAAAATACATCTTTATATACACAAAGTTCAAATAGTAAAAGAAGAAAATAAAATACATCTCTATATACACAAAGCTCAAATAGTTAGAAGATCACAGAGGACTTCTTTTCGCCTGGGGAGGAAGAACAGTCTCGAATGGAGGAGTGTCGTTTCCGTAAGGCAAATCGTCTCGGCTCTAGAGCGATGCTCTAGTGGGTAACTCAGCGGGCTGGACGTTACACTCGATTTCATTGAAGACCCGCCATGTACTGGGCCTGTTGCACGTTTAATCCGTCGGGGCTAAACATGCTCCCGCTGGTGTGGTGCAGCACAACCCACCCCGACCCAGCCTACCCTACTGGGTTTAAGCCGGAGGGGAAGAGAAGCGACCAGCAAAAGCAGGAGGACGCAAGCCCCACTCGCATTTCTTAAAAAGTTTTTCTCATATATACACACTACACCCCGCAACATGGGTGAAAATTAAATACAGATAAACATATATAAAAGTTTCACATTACAAGGTCTCACCCGGCCAAGGGGATAATACAAATAACAGTATTTGGAGTGAAACTTATAACTAATATAATAGCCCAGATCCTCCGGTAACGCTCTGACGTCACCAACAATAAAACTCGCGCCACAGCACTGCGAGACGTTAAACAGCATTATTTCATTGTTAGAGAACCTAAATTTCAGTCATTTTAAATTTAAAATAGTCATGGTAGTTCTAATTTCAAATTTAATAGCTCTAAAATAGTGAAACAAAATTTTCTATCGAATGATATAAAATTTATCTCGCTATGATCAATAGTTCCCGAGAAATTTTAAATTATCTTAATCCTATATTTCAAATTATCTTCCGTTTTTCAATAGAAAGTAGTAAATGACGTCAGTGGTATATCATGCGCGTGATATAGTTTGGACGCCAAATTGTATCTGAATGCAATCGTGGCGATGTTGTTTTCTTGCCAAGAATTAAATTATCCACCAGTGATGTGAATCTACCATTCGTTCTCAACCGCCGCCAGTTCCCGTTAATTCCAGCTTACACGATGACTATCAACAATTCGCAGGGGAAACTTTCGCCTTTCGCTCATGTTGGAATTTACCTCGATGAGCCTGTCTTTTCACATGGACAGCTTTATGTTGCACTTTCAAGGTCTAGGATTCCCAATCACGTTAAAATTTACACAAAGACATCTGAAATACAAGGAAAATTATTAAACAACGAAAAATACTTCACACGGAATGTTGTTTACCGAGAGGTTTTTTGAATAAAGAAATATTTAAATAATATGTAAATAAAAAAATATTTCCTGTCATAAAATATATGTTTATTTTATTTGTTTTCAATCAATGTTAAATATTTCTCTGGCATATATATATATATATATATATATATATATATTTAAACACGCCAAATATGAAGGGAAATCTCTCGAATGAATAGGCAATTTGCACCCTTCAAACCATGACGGGTGATTTTCTAGTTTACTAATAAAAATTTACCATGGCCGGGGAGAAACAAATAATACATTCCTAATTTTAATTACCAATGGCATTCCAGCCATAAAATACAATATGTGAGATGCAGCGCAAACACACACACACACAAAATCCCCAACCCAAAACCACACTTAAAACAAATACAGACAAATTGTATCGAACCAAAAATCGAACAACACACACTAACGAACTCTACACAAAAATTCTGAATTGGTAAACAATTTTTTTTTCTTTTCTTTTAAAAAAATATAACAAACTAATCCATTATCACTCACACAACTAACCAGTTAAAACTTTAAAAGTGTCAATACTCTATTACCAAGCATGAAGTGAGAATGCGCCTGAATGCTGCACTGTCTGACGAAGTGTGCAAGCATGCGCCTGGCATCTGAAATCAAATCTTGCATTGTATTGAGAGGCTGTAGAAACATTGTTTAATTTTGCGCAATTTTTTTGAGTTGAAAACAAACGCGTCATTGTTCGGCGTTTGGTTTCGATACACGATTATCCTACAGAAACGTTTTTCAAGATTCCACTTAACAATATTGAGTTATCTCTACTACTAATAAAAGCGAATGTATGTCTCTGAGTGTGTTTGCGATCTACAGCACAGATCGTTAGACCTAGAGTTACCAAATTTGTCCCAGATATACTTTGGGGTGGTAATGTGCACCTGGGAGCTATTTTTTTGAAGAATTTTAATTAATTAAAAATTAAGCCAAATTTTGGATATTTTCGAGAAATATTATAGCGCAAGAATAATTTTTGCATCTTCTTAAAAGCCAAAGAATTATATTTTTGATGATATTAATTTAGTAGTTGCCCTATTTTCCAGTTAATTTAAATAAATTAAAAAAAATTTTATGCATTATTTACAACAATACTTTTCATTATTGCAATGAAATTCAAGCCGTTTTCATTGCTTATGCAAATATTTCATTGCGCGTTTTTCTTCCATTGTTAAAAGCTAAGATAAGTTCTTTTTTAATCTAAGGCAATTATTACTTTTGGGAGTTTTTTAACAGTTGCTGCGATTATTGCGAGCTTGGCGACGAGATCCCGCCGTGTTCTTAAGTCTGGACAATTAGAATTAAGTCTTCTACATTAGAACTTTTCCGTTAGCCGGGCGCAAGCGAAAAATCGCCAAATAATGTAGAATTCCGCCAAATTTCTTACAACCATTCTCTTGGCGACTTGGCTGTTCACAGTTGGCGACATTTGCGCCCGACTAACGGAAAATCGCGTCGCTTCTTGGCGACTTGGCTGTTCACAATTGGCGACATTTGCGCCCGAGTAACGGAAAATCGCTTCGCTCTTGGCTGTTCACAATTGGCGACATTTGCGCCCGGCTAACGAAAAGTACCCAAACTATAGGACTTCTTTTAAGTACAGAATGAATGCGATATTCATTGCCTTGCATATTCATTTAATTTACAAAGACTTTCAAAATTCTGAATTATTAAAAAGTTATCGATTAGTTATAACACCTTATAGCTACGGCCAGTCTTGGTTTTAAAACGTTTTGTTTCTTATTTACTATCTGTACCTGTAGGATTTACAACTCAAAATTTAATGGTTAGACTAGAGACCACGGTACTTCCCTGTCGCCAAGTTCACGACGCTTTCTTCGACTTAAATATTACTGCCATTCAAGTCCCGCTTTTAAGTGTTGAAAAGGAAATTTTCTGGATTGCTAAATTTTGTGAGTTACGAGTTGAAAAAAAAATTAAGTTTCATGGAAGTGTTTTCAAATGTAACCAACTAAAATTGTACCCTTCAAACATGATGCATTTTGTTTTATACAGAGAAGATTATTCAGCTAATGATATTAGAATGCGCCCCCCCCCAAAAAGAATTTATCTGTGTACAATTTTATAATACGGACGAAGTAGAATGTGCATTTAGGATTTATCCATTGATATATTTTGCTAAACTTAACTGGTTAGTTAAAATATGAAAAAAAAACACGTTCATCAAAAATTAAAGAAATTAGTTATGTTGTGTCAATTTACTTTAAATTTTACTTTATTGCTAACAATCAATTATCAATCTAAACATGAGTAGATCTAAGAAAATTTAGAAAACTGCGTTGTGTTCGAAATATTTGAGCAATAACCCCAGGTAAACATTGCACAGACATAAATTAAAAGGTAGCACCAGACCTGGATAATCCGTTGGGACATAGTGAGGAATAAAATATAAACATGAACAAATGACAGAGACTGTTATGATAAATTAACTTCAGTTTATTTAAGAATTTTAAAGTAAAATTATTTAGTGGAGCATGACATGATATAAGGGAGCACATTTACTAAAAATCTGGATTAACACACAATTTTTGATGGATCAAGAAAAAAAAACACATTACAGGCTGAATTGGAGTAGTGACCCCCTAACAAATGTAAAACATGACATAAGCATTTCGTTGAACAAAAAACAAAGTCACTAATATATATGTTGGCACATGAGCGAGTTAATGGAATACAGAAAATACAATGAAGCATGTGGATCATTCGCAGAAGCAACAAATGTTATCAATTAAATTGATACTCAATTTCTACTAGCATTTTTAAATTCCTACTTCTTATACTAATAACAACTCCTAACTTTTACATCTAAATTGGATATTGAGACCTGTAATAATAAAACCTAATCTCCTCAATTATCATTTCATTATCTTTTTAATTACACATTAATCCCCAAGCTTTGCACATTAATGTTTAAACATGATTTTTACAAAAAACAAATATTTAATCTGCTCTCCCATTATGTCAGTATTTTTCATATTCAAGATATCTGCACATTACTTTACATTTTATCATTAAGGCCGAAACCAATATACATCTATCTTAAACGAAGTTTAACGGTACCAAGACAAATACCAAAAAGGAATCACTTAGCTTTATATCACATGCTGGACGTTTTGGTTTGACTCAGGGATACACACAAGGAGAGTTGGCAGCCAGGGTGGGAGTCTCAGAGGGCGTAGATTCTACATTTTAGACCACAGTTGCGTCTGTCCACTCACGAGCTTCTTTCCAGTCCAAGTCATTCAGATGAGTCAGCACCGAGAGGCTCTAAGCAGTCTGATGGGTAGCTCTCCACTGGTGTAACACGGAGTTTACAGGCTCTTCGGATTTGGCTTGGTCTTGTTGCTGGGTGCTAGCTCCACAAAATTCGGTCCGACATCATGATGGTTGTCCTGTAAACGGATCAAAGTCGTTGTTGGTGCATAGTCGTCAGCCTCTCCAGATTCAACAGGCGAGGCACTTGTTTCACAATCGATGAACCATACTCTCAGGCATGGCGTCTATATTCGCCTTCAGCCGTTGGTAACCACGACTCGTCCCAATAGGTAACAGCTTTACCTTACTTAGCGCATCATCTCCTTCAAGCACGCACTTTCTTAAAGTTTTCTCCCTTTGTTTTGTAATCACCTTGCCAGTTTGCGGCTTTACGATAATGTGTAAAAGCCCGCTCTTCCTTTAGATGCCGCTTACTTCCTCCGTCTAAAATGTTGCTTTGAAAGAATGTCCTTCCACTTGTCATCTCTTCTGTTTTCTACAAAACAGATGCCGTACCAAGCCATTCCTTCCATCGCTCTCTGAGCCAAAGGTCGTTTTTTCCTTGGCAGGACATAGAATCAAAATTAATTTATAAGACGCCAAAACTGTCCTCAGAGACTCAACATAAACAGTCCAGAAACCCCTGTACGCCCCAAAGATCAGGCTAGCCAATTGGAAACCCTCTTAGACACTCTGATTGGAGGTCGAGATTCCTGCAGTGGGCTGGTATTGCCCTAACACTCCAAAAAGGGTAGGTCTTTAATCAATATCAGGTCTGAAAAGAGGGTCTTGTGTAAACTGACAATCTGTCGCTTCAGGACAGTAAAATCTTGGGTGGTCCGTTTCACGCCTCTTGTCAAAGAGTCATAAAATCCAGTGGAAATATGGAAATTTGGCCTCAGTGTACATAGTTGTCTAAAACCGTTTTCTACAAAAGAGCGAGGGCCACAGGTTTTCACCTCTAGACCTCAGTTGGGATCTGAGAGGGTAAGCTAAACAATTAAGTGATTCACACACGCGTTTCTCCAGACAGGGGAGGTATATAATGGTAAAAGAGGAAAGAAAAGGCTCTAAAGGCTGTATAAAGTTATAAAGAGGCGTTTATCCAGAGTTCAAAAGTACAAGAAAAAAAAACATTCGTGTAATTTAGACAAAGAATTAAAACAGGGAATAAGGTTTGGGTGTCTTAACAAAAATATGGAATCTAATTGCTGGAAAGATAACAATAATTAAAATAATCGATTACCCACAGTTATGAAACGCTAACAAAAGATTTCGGAAGAAAATATAATTAACAAAAAAATCTATCTTGTTTGAATTTCTACTTTTTTTCACTACTAATGGCGTCGATAACGCAGTTGAAAACAAAGATAATGCAGAATCTTTCCTTCTGATTCTATAAATAATAAATGCTTCATAATATTACTACGTAACTCTGTAGACTAGGCTGCCCTATGCAGAGATCTGCAAGCTCCGCTTGCACACCATGCATTTTCGTCCAACCAAGGCCAAACTCCTGATGCTTCTAGCTAGCTAAAAATCTAGAGAGTACCAGCTATCGTCAGCAAAGAAATTGAGCCAAGCTATGATTCAGTTACCCAGGAAAATCTGCCAAGAAAGGAAAAAAGCACCAAGTGGTGTGTATAACAAAAGTACCCACATACAATATTCACAAAAGAAAGTTTCATGATGTTCACTCAATTCTGGGAATTAAATAATGAATCTACTCTGATTTGAACTATCTTGACGTTAATCTGAACATTAATCCATCTGCTCCATTTCGAGCTAATATCTTTGAAGAATTTCATCCAAAAGTTTCATTAAGTAGCATGATCTCTATGCTTTCTGGAACTTCTTTTTTTTCCGAGAGAAGAAATTGTTTTACCCCTGATACAGTTGTTACATACGATCGAATGCGAAAGAAAGTGACTATGCCTGCGGAAAAATTCGGGCTTCTGGCCATGGAGGAGGGCTATATTAAGTAAACGGATCGTTGCCATCGGCTGGTAGTGAGATTAACCTCTTTTTTGTTGTTTAATGTATGCTATGTTTTATATATAGATGCCATATATAAGTACAAATGTAGATTTTGAATTTTGTAATGTCATCTAATAACATAAGTATTACAAATGTAGAGATTCAGGCTTCACATTAATACTGAACTGATTTTGACAAAAAATGTAGTTTCTGCTTGCAAACGTTAAAATTAAAAAAGAAGAGATAAAAAAATCTTTAAAAATATCTTAACTTATGGATTGATTAAATTCGTTCTCACAACTAAAACTGAACTTACTTGCAAAAGAAAACTTCGGTGTTTAATAACATGTTAAGGACAAAATAAAGGAGAGCGATATCAGTAATAACTACTACACTCGGTATAACAGGAACTATCGAAACAGATTTCATGGGTAATAAGATCAATAAACTAACACCATGAAATTCAAACAGGATAATAGTAAAACGTATCTAATAGAAATTTGTGGTGTGTAGTAGATGCGGAAAGACTGTAAGTACAGTATGGGAAAACGTGAATTCATTTAAATTACGGATTTTAAGTAGAACTGTTTTAATGTTCAAGTTACAACCTAGTAAAACATCAGCACCAACTCTTTGGTATTTTTAAAATTTCTTTCGAAGTAAAATTATCTAAATAGATCTTATAATAACATATACGCATTTCACACATAAAAGTGGGAGTGGGGCAAATATGCATTTTATTTTGGATAATATTGACATATATAACTTGACTCCTTCATAAACATATTAACTCTCTGGGCCCTGACGTTGTCTCCATATGTCCTGTTCAACAGCTGCTCTGAGGCAGGCGGTTTCAGGCGCATAGGTAAATTTTAGAGGATAAGAACGCTTGCACCTGCACAAAGATGTTTCCGTGGGGTTCCTGGCTCCTCTGATTATAAAATAATAATATGTGGATTTCTCAAATGATTCTGTCGGATGGAAGCAAAGAGGAAATGGAGTTGAGTCTGTAACTACAAAACAAAATTAAATACTCACATTCCAGTATCATTTCACAATCATTCCATAATCACTATTGTTCCACTAACACATTCATCTTTGGCTCACAAGAAAAGAACTCTTGTATTAGAGGGACTGGTCTTACCTAAAAGAGAATTTTAGTTCCCCAGAAATTAGTCCTGCAAAGAGGGAGATGAAAGCGATTGCAATTCATCTGGAAACAGTACTCATGACTAATATTCCATCATTTCACAATCATTCCATAATCACTGTTGCTCCACTCATTATCTTACTTTGGCTCACAAGAAAAGATCCCTCATCTAAAGGGATCATTCACCCAAAGAGAATTTAGTCCTGTAATTTAGTCCTGAATTCCCAAATATTCCTTCTTGTGTTGGTTCCTCATCTCAGCCCTCATACCACAACCCATACTCATTCCTGAGCCTATAACTAAAAAGCTCATCCATCCCTAGCATGATCTTAAAAAGTATTCTTCATCACTGTAAAATATACCCAATTCCATAAAACTAACAAAACCTTCATGTCTCAGCCCATCTTCTACTATTCATTCTACCTATGTGTTCAAGATTGTTAATACTATTTGTACATGTACAATTCTCACTTTCTAGAAGTAACCAGCTGTACTATCAAATTTAAAAGAAATGTTCTAAATCTACACATGGATTTTATAATTTGTCAATAATTCAACACAAACTAAAAAAAAGTATACCAGATAACAACACAAAAAAGAACGGGTCCCAGTTCTTGTTCCGGAGGCTGCACCTGTAACCAGCGTACAACATCTGCGAAATATTACTATACACCTCTGTTAATTAATGTATGTTGTAATTTCTTGTTTGAATCAATAAATTGGGGCCCTATGGGTTCCAATAAGGTTTACTTCCACTTCACGTTCATCAAAAAACAGTCATAATGACTCTAGGAATGGGAAACGTATTATGGTGTTACGTTATGCCAATCCTGGGCCGAAAAGCATCAATGATACTACTTCCTTGTAAAGACATTTGATAAACCATTATTTCCAGATAACAAATCTTTGAAGGCTAAGTCCATACACACCCTTTATATCTTTTGGGTAAATAGATGTATCTACCCTTGAATATATTCAATAATAAAAAATAATTTCTTACAAAAATAGTTTTAATTGCATTTTCCTCTTTAACTGTTAATGCCTAAATTAATTTAAATCAAATTCCTTAAAGTAAAATTTTCAAATTTTGCTATTAACACTAACATTAAGACATCCGTAGAAAATTAAATCTGATTTATTCAATTCCTCACTATTAGTCTACACTCTCCCTATATATATATTTATATATCTTATTCAAATTCAATCGTTAATAAAATACTTTTATTCATCCACCAAGTCTGAATACATTTTTTAAAACTGTAGTGGATGACACGATATTAATATAGTTTTCAACATTAAATTCACAATTAAATTTAATTAATTAATTTTAGTTTTATATGGGAGAAAGTATATGTCGCCTTGAGTCGTTTGTTAGAGTCTCTCTCTCTCATCTATATATATATATAGAGAGATTGGTTAGTATGGACCATTTTGATAAATGTTAAAGCTCATTGATTTGCCTTGGTTCTTAGCATGCAGCGAGGATAATGACAATTATATTAAGGATTTTTCTGCCTTCCTTTTCCATTATCACTATGGGATTTAGCTTTAAAGTTAATTGAGCATCGATGTAGATGTTATTTCTTGCACCTCCTTCTTCATATTTGAATCTCTAAAAAGACAGAAAATTTTCAATGCATATGTAAAAATCTAACAATATCCAGAAAAATATAGTAAACATGGATTATTTGTGTATTCAGAAGATTATTTGGAAGAAGCTTGTGTGTCTCCCCTCTCTCATCTTTGTGGTTTGCTTTGTGAGAGAGGCTCAGTCCAACTGACCGACTTACTCTACAGCTGGGATGAATGAAGATCCACTCATGTGTAGATTTCTGTGAAATTTGTGTCCGTCTCTGAGAAGTCTGTCTACCGTCTGTATATATGAACAAGGTAATTGATAAAACGCAAATGATTTAGAGGATATGAAGTTTTATTATCAGAGATATGCGAATGCACTGCCATTAGAAGCTCAAAGCGATAAATTAAGTTTCTAATTCCATTAAAGCCCAACCTTCGCTTTTGAGCTGAAATTTTTTCTACAAAACTATCAGCGACAATTTGAAAATAATGCAAATAAGAATACGCTGGAAAAGTAAAATAGACATAGACTCAATTGTTGCAAACATGGAAAGTCGCTTCCTGGGCAATGAGTCTATGGTTGGGAAGAGTTTTCCGGGGGTATGAGATGATCGGACAAGCAATGCTTTCAATACGTTCCCTGACGACCTTACACAAATTTGGCGACTTTGCCCCACCCCTGGTGATTCGGCGACGAAATATGGGATCTCAAAAGGTGCTGGAATCTTCTCGATATCTCTAATAGCAGAGGAGATACGCTTGAATGTACTAGATGATTCCATGTGACTTCACGGCCTGCCGCTGGAGACTATATAAGGAGCGCTTTGATGAAGTTTATGGAGTGTTGGATTGACTGGGATCGTCAGCGCGAACGTCTTGAGCCTCATCTGGCTGTGCTAGCTAGTAAGCTGTTAGACGCCGAGATGCAGGTGTGTTGATCAATTGGGAAACCACTTAGAGCTCTGGCCTGTGAAAAAAGTGAGCTTAGAAGCTGGGTGAGCTAACGGCTGAAAGTGTTGTTATTGTCTTTATTAGTTTTGCTGACTGTTTCAGTTGTTAGACGACAAAGTGTTGAACTGTTATTAATACTCTTATGAATTGTTCTGTTTACATTGCTAAGAGCAATGTGCAAGAACTATTGTTTCCTGTATCTAAAGCATGTGTTTCCCTGCATGTTTGTAAATAAACTCTTTCATTCTCCATTATCCTGCGTGTTGACTGTTTACACCATACACCCATAGGGAAGACATTTGACAATATATAAAACGCTGAATGCATGTGGCAGAGAAAAGAGGTTCATTCTCTTTTGCTGATGTAAGGCAAACGATCAGTTTGTTTACAAACAAACTGAAGGCGCGTTAGTATAACTTTGAGGTCATAGCCTGCTACTACAGTCGTTCTGGTGTGAAAACAATCTTTCTAATAAAAAAAGTTTAAAAACAAGAATCTTACAATATCTCTATTCCTATGAAACTCTTAGAAGAAATGATTCAAAACAGATTAGTTAGAAAATGAAAAATGTTTATTTGAGCCAGATGGCGTTTAGATCTAACTGAACATTTGTAGTTTGTCAGCGAAGACAAAATGGTGCCAATCTACAAATGAGGTGAATACTATGGGACTTACACTATTGTGAGCATTGCACTTTGTTTGTCTGTCGTGAGTATTATCGTTTGGCGTCTTTTCTGCCTTAAGAATTTTTTCTGATCGCTATTCATTCTAGAAGGCCAGGAAAATCATGGTGTGCGTGTATAAGCAAGAGCTCGCAGATGCTCTCAGCGAGACCAGCTAGCTGAGTAATATTGTCAGTCATTTCTGGTATTCCCTAGCTAAACTTAATATGCTTTATGTAGTAAGAAATTTGGTAGCTTCTATTTTAAACTGCAACCATGCATATGGCGTTTTCATCTTTAAACTTATTTTTTTTTCGTAAAAAAGTTATATTTTTCACCAGACGAAAAATAGTAACAGGCCATGATCAAAGCATATGGCGGAGGTGTAAGATCCCCCCAAGATCAATAGTTGTGACAAGTACCCTTTTTTCCCATGCCATGGGTCACTGAACAGAGCAGGTGTCTCTGTGAGGGAAGTCCTCGTTAAAACGCCAACAAAGAGAGCTTTCGGAGTTCAGCCTGGTCGACGGACTACTACTCGTTAGTGGGGTGATGGATAATACACCTCCAGTCTGGAGAACGGCTTGCGACAGGAGAAGGAACAAAAGGTAAGGAACCAATGGCTCGCTGAAATAGACTCTACCTACAAGATTGAAGAGGATTCCGTGGAGAGGCTTTTGACCGCTTCAGCGGGGAGAAGATGAGGGCTTAAAAAAGAGAAGAGCGACGGATGGAGCGAGGAGAGAGATTTGAAGAGACAGGAAACGAGCAAGTACTGATTTTCTGGTGGTGAAAAGATAGACTTGGGTTGAGATCTCGTCCGGCTGACGAAGACCGACATCATTCTTTAGGCCACTCGTAGAAGTGGGCCTGTTTTGGTTATGTGACAGAGTATTCGAGGAATCCGGAATTGTAAACTATAATTTCATATAAATTCTTTTCTAATATTCTTGCATTTAACCAAGATCACTTCAATAAAACTCTTGCACGCACGTGCTAATAATTTTAAAAAAGAGTATTTCTCTTGGCTCTGGACCTTCCTCTCCCAGAGGCTTTATCTGTCAAACACGTTACAGGCTACCGGTTTTGTTTTGTAAATAAACTGACTGCTGCTACTGCTAAAAGAGAGAAATTGTCCTCTTTCTGAGCTTCACGTACGTTTGTTTTTATATAGATGCACATCTTCTGTGTCGGAGAAAGTCAAAATATTCGCGACATTTCTGTCCCTGCACACTGATATGTGTATATTCCAAAAGCAGTATGGATTCATATACATATTTCATGGCTCTGCGTCAATAGGACGAGATTTTAATCGAAATGACGGGGTTCTCCGTTGTCATTTTCAAATAACAGAGGCCCTGGAATCTCTATTTTTGGGGAGTAAATACACTTTGTTTATCAAAAACCCCGGGTGAACTTCAAAATTCCATTCGGGGAGATTTTAACCGAGCGCATTTTCTGTTTAGTTTCATCTGACTCCGACAGAAAGGGATCATCTGTTTGGCAGCTATTGACAAAATGTGGGAAGGAAACGCTGGTGGAGGAGTCGTCCTGTCGAATGCAGCTAATATACGCTAAAGAGGGGATAGCGCGAGACATACCATAATATACAGAATAGAACGCTGTCCTTACTCCCTCGTACCCGTGATCAATCGGTCACTGAACGGTCGGGCAAGACACGGGAATTTCATTTAAGAAAAGAAAACAAAAAAGAAGGAAATATTACTCATGTGTACAGCACAGGCATTTCTCACTTTACATCATTAGTCTGCAATAGTTCCTCTTTTCTTTACGTTGAAATATCTTTATCGGTTGGGAAATGTCCGGTGATTGAGCCACTTAGTTCAGCCTGAAGTTGATAGGTGGCCGGAAAAGATCTCTTGCTCTGCCTCAACCTGATAATCCTAATGAATTTTCCTGACGAGGTTATTAGTGCGACCCTTTTCAGCTTATTCTGTTGTTCAGTTTGGCGCTGGCTCTGATATGCCAAGACACTGTGTAAATACACCTGCCAGTGAAATGCCGTGCCAATTTCACCACAACTGCAAAATCGCTGCCAGACAGGTAAAACCTGAGGTAGGCGGGGAAAGGTCCATGTTGAGAGAAGAAGGTAATATCCTCTCAATCCAAAGTTAGGGATGAGACCAACTGAGGACATGACGTTATAGATTTCCTGCCTGTAATGCCATTCTTCCATGAGGTTTGCCACCTCGCTTCCTCTTCCGGAGGAGTGCCATATTGCGGTTTAGGCATTTAATAAGTGAATACGGGTTGCCTATGTTAGCGTGGTTCTTTTCAGTTAGGTGTTTCATTACTTATATTACTGCAATATAGGCAATGAGAGCAGACAATCTGAACAGAAGTATATCTTTATAACCGTATGTAACTTCAAATGTATTAGATATTAATCAAATATTTTTCAACATGCTATGTCTTAACTCGTAAGTTTTTTTGTTTCCAGTAGACCACGTTTGATCGAAATATGACGCCAGCAGGAAAAGGTTCAGTGATGGCCTGCAGTTCATAGGAGACAAAGTCCGATGCCCAAGTGCGACGGAACTTGGGTTACAGGTTGGAAGGAAACTCCGACCATCTATTCAGACTTGGTATGTCATTTATGGAAACAGGTTGTGTCTGCCATCCATCTGTTCTAGAGCCAACATTGAACTTTGGGTATGGAACCTTGTCTCTAGAACTAGGCTACACACTGAACCTTTCTGGCGCCATTTCGTCAAGTACCTAAAACATAAACATCCTTTAGCGAGGTTAACTTTCTAACTATGTTGAAAGTCCAATTTATCTTCATTATATAGTTATTAATAGCTGAAAAGGATGACATTTTGACATCCTACACTTAATATACTTGCGTTTATGTTCTAGACGTGATTTTTTTTTGCGTTCTCTTCTTTAAGTCATTAATGATTCGATAGATTGCTGTATATACTGAGTCTCACATTTTCGTGTCCAGATCTTTAAAAGAACCAATCCTTCAAAAAATGTATTTTCGAGGATTTAATTATGTGAACTTAAGTTCTCTTTTAAAATTTTATAGAATTTTTAACAAGTTTTTCTCGATGAACCTGATATTTTTCTGTCTCCTCTGTGTTTTTAAATCGAATTGTTTACAACTTTTAAATTCATGATGTGTTCTATTTTGGTTTTTTATTTTACTGTACGACTGTATTTAATTTTAAAGAATTTTAGGTGTTTAAATTTTCCGTGTTCTTATTTTTTCAACCCTTCTTTGGTTTTTTCATGTGGGTCTGCGTTCAATTTTTGTACTCTGCAACAGATTTTTATCTCTCGTGTGCCTTTTTTTCTTCAAACTTTTAAACTGCTAATGTGTTTTTAAGGATTTGGAGCTTGTGTATATTTAACTTTTTAAACTTTGCTTTTCTGAAATGGTCTTTTGATTTAATGTTTTAAATTTCAAAAAAATTAATGTGTTTTTATTACATAAACATGACAGTAAACGACTTTTAGAATCTTAGAGTGTCTTTTATATATGTTTTTGTGATTGTGTGTTTTCGTTTTAAATTATTTATGCGTTTGCAAAATTTTTATGGTTTTGTGTTTTGAGCTTTTATATTCTCTGTATTCAACTTTTTATTTTCTAACGCGTTTTTTTTAATATCTTTATGATTCACTCATCGTGGCTTTTGTTCTTTGTGTGTTTGTTGTTCATTGCACTCTGAAAATGGAGTTATCTCTGTGGTGCACCTTCTTTAAATAAATAAATAAAACCTCCGCATGCGCATTGAATATTTCATGTTTGACTCTAAAAACGGACGTGCTTATAACTGCAAGCAGTAAAATAACATTTTGTGGATTTCGGCTTCACGGTCAGTCATAAAAATAAAATATCTTAATTACAACTTCTATCAGAGTACTGAAATGTTGAAAATAATTTTTTTTCAAAAATCAGCAGGCCGTAAAAGCGACGAAGCTGAAATACAGAGTACCCGAGAAAGACCTTTATTATTCTAACCAGTAACAATAATCTGCATGGATGTATGGCCACTGATGAAGTCATCCACCAGATTCTTATTTCTTATCGTTGCCTGCTATTATTTTTAACTCTTCCACAATTGTATTTCCCTTTTTGAGCATTTTTATTTATTCAGTAATAACGAAAATACTAAAAGGTCAAATGAAATGCAGTTTTCGACAAAAGAATGAAGAAACCAAACAGTTCTTTTTACAATACATTCATTGTAGCTGTACGAGAGCTCTTCATGGCACGGGCAGGTCCAGTCTGTACTCGATGCCCCGTCAAGTGTATTTTAACATCTCCTGTGTCTTTACACTTCTGCATCCATGCGTAAATTGAAGCCACACTTGCTGGACTTCTATGGCACCAAGCGAAACTTTCTTTGCACCGTTTTTTGTAATTTTTTTCGCTAACCACAATACACACTGCGCTTTCTCCGTTTTCGTTTCTTGTTACAGCTGCCAAGTAAGTAGCGCCATCTGCCTCAGACTATTGATACTGAAAAAAACCTGTTAGTTTTCTTCATTCTTTTGCTTCAGACTGAATTTCATTTCACCTCTTCCTATTTTTGTTATTAATATTTAGAAGCATAAAGTTATTTCTTGGACAACCTGTATATTGTTACGAACATGGAATGTCGCTTCCCAGCAATGTTAGTCTTATGGTTGGGAAGAGAGTTTTACAGGGGTGTGTATGGGAAAGCAGGAGGAATACAGCCATTGACTCCCGACCTTGGCGACAAAATGTAGGATCTCAAAATTACTAGAATTTTCTTGATATCTCTATTAGGGACCGAGATCTGGATTTCTCCAGATGATTCCATGTGACGTCACGGCCTGTCGGGGAGACTATAAATAGCACCGTGCTCGGGTCACAGAAAGATTATGATCGACTTGGACGTGTCTTTGGAGTGCGAACGCTTTTGGAATCTCTCTTTGGAGTTTCATCCGTAGTGCGAGCTAGTAAGCTGATAGACGCCGAGCAGTACTCAGAGTGCTGTTGCTGTCTGTTTGTGTTGCCAATTTGTGCAAGTGCTGTTTTTCCTGTTACCTGCGCTTCGTGTTTTCCGGAATATTCGAGAATATATTGTCATTCTCCGTTACCCTACTTGTTGGACTCTTTTCACCGTACACACACCTGACGATTTTTGTAACAATATCTCTAAATGAATTGGAATTTTAGTAATTTTCATAACACGTTTTAAATTTGAATAAATGTTTAGGAGACTTATTTCTTTAGATATTCATTGCGGCTTTATTTCTTTATAGTATTGTTTTCAGCGTCTCGCGCTTTAATGATTTAGTTTTGATCTCCAGAATTTCTGAGAAAAAAATTATTTTCTACACTTGAGTTCACTAATAAAAGCGTCTCTTTAAAATCTTTTTAAATTTTTACTATTTTCGACCTAATAGTCTTTAATATATTTCCCAATTCATCATTATGATTATTATCTTGTTTTCAATTTTTCCTAAATCCATTACCATATGGCGCCTCTCGCAATGAATCAAAACTGAATAAATACAGACGATTAGCTGAGAACTGAGTTATGAAGACGCTAAAATAGTGTGTTTTCATCGGAAACACACACCGGTTCAGAATTTCAAAACTCTGGCCCATTAGGGAGTGAGTGAAAAATTGATCAGAAAATTCCATCTTTACGAACAGGAAACAAGATAAATTTAATAAAAGCGTAAATTTAATGAAACAGACTCTCAGGAAACCTAGTACCATTTTAGGTATTCAGGCTCATAACTAAAAATTGCACCTTAAATGTTTACAAAACATTTATTCAAACAGGTTATGCATTCTTTTGCTGCATCCTATTGTCATATTATTGTTACATGAACACTTGTACCGAATGCACAAGCATGCAGGTAGGATATACACTCAGAAAAGAAGAAAAGGCTTTCTGTTCACACGAAAATCAACTAAAAATTTGCATCACAGGGAATTTAATTAATAATAATAAGGAGTTTCTCCATCCGACTTTCCCGTATACTTCCACAACACGTCACGTTTTATATTTAGCTTCATAATAGAGTGAAGAGAATCAAAAGTGAAGAGAATGTTTTGAACCTCTTTCCTTCGACTGACTAGATCCAAAATTTGATGCAGATCTACAGTTTTGGTGTAAAGACATGAATTACCGCGTTCACATATGCAAAAATAGGCAGCTCGACAGACACTAAACCCTTTCGACGGATTTCGTCCAAAGTTTGATGAAAATCTACGATTTTGGTGTGAAGACCGCATACCAAATTTCATCCGTCTAGCTGGTTCAGATTTGGACAGACAGACCCAGAAGCATCAAGTCGAAATTGAGCTTTCAGGTTGAGATTCATCATCATCGAAAGGTCAAACTTTTTGACGATTACAATATTTTTTCTTCGTTTACTGCCCATACCAGAAAGCAAAAATTACCTACTCTTTCCTGTGTAGTAAACAAATCCTCAAACCATTGTTAAGTTTAAAGCTATACAAGTAAAACCTCGGTTTTCGTTGACTTCGGTTATCGTCGGCTTCGTTTTGCGTCGACTTTTTACGCGAAAAATTTGTCCCGATTTTCGTGGGTTCCCTCTGATTTCGCCCTCGCTACTGATTTCACGAAAGCGAAGGGTTGGCCCACTGATTCTGAAGGTGGTTCTTGAGCTTTCGGGTTTGCCTTAAGACGTATTTGTAATAGCATTTTGTATTTTTGCATTTGCGGTTTGTTTTGAATTTGATATTGTAATTGGTATAAGGGTGAGACTTTAGACCCTTTCAAAATTGGTGTTATTTTGAATATATTTTTTGGAATCCTATGTATCGGTAAAAGTTTTTATTCGGATTTTGGCATTTAAAGTTGAAATTTTTTGCGGATATTGTTGCTTAAAGATTCTTCTGCTTTAAAATGTATTTTCGCTTGTATTGGCAATTGTACTATTGAGTTTCCTTTTGTGAGAAGATTTTGATGTTTAGGGCTTGTTAACCCTTTGCGTACTGAATTATTTGAAGATTTTTATGCCCATTGGACGGATTTAATTTGTCGCTATATGGATTAATATGTAAAAGTAATAAACTTTATTTGGAATATATTTATATTGGTGATATAAATATATTTTTGAAGCAGCATTTTAGTTACAAAATATAAATATTTATATAGAACAAGAACCAACTTAAAATCTAATAATTTTGTACCGTGTGGTATTTTTCAAAACATGTCGGTAAATGCAAAGGTACCTGGCATTGTTTGCATTGCGAAGTGGTTTCTTTTCTTATTTTATGTTTATAACATACGCGACACCGTTTTGTAGGGTGTTTCTTTAATTCTGTTGCCGGAATATTCTCCGGAAAATGTGCCCAATTTTTCGCTTGCAAACGATGTGGCGCATCGCTACTTGTAGGACGTCCACGGATATTATAATTTGGCAGGACCACTTGCGCCAATAATTCTTCTTAAATTCAGATGACGTGTCAGACTCGTCCACCGTAACTTCGCCCAAGTAAGAAGATGACGAGTCTCACTCGTCAAATGTACCCAAAGGGTTAATATTGTTTTTGTGTTTTGTTGCACCCGTTGGTGCTTTTCTGCGTTTAGTCTGTTTTGTTGTGTTGCTACTGATTTTTTGCTTTCCTCTATTTTCAAGTAGCTAAATGCCTTAAACCTTCCAAATGGGAAGGTGTGTATCTGGAATGTTGTTTTATATTGTAACAAAAATTGTGGTGGGTGTGCGTGAATACATTCCAACAAGCAGGATGAAAAAATAAAGCACTTTGTTCTACGAAATTTTCAGAAAAGCAACACTTAGCAGAGGTAACAAAACAGCACTTGTATAAATTTACAATACATGCAAATAGCAGATCACTAATCAATTTCCGAAACAACACTTTCAGTAGCCCTCAATGTCTATCAGCTCAACAGCTGCACTACTGATCAAAGTCCAACTGACTACTCTTGGTTTGAGAGCTTGCTTTTATACCTTATCAACAGGAAGTGACGTCATTACGTAGGAAGTGACGTAATCTCTAGAAGTTCATTAAGTTACTGGCTCCCAGTAGAGATAGGACCACAGTTCAGGATTTTTCTAGACAGTTCCTTTTGTCACCAAAGTCTCCAAAATGGTAGGCAAGTTTGTTGGCAAGGTCGCCAAATTTCTCGCCAAAATTAGCATGTCAGGGATACAACTTCATAACACTATGTTTAATAAATGCTGTTCCTGGCGACTGCGGAGGTACTTTGCGGCCTCCTTGGTGCAGGGTTCGACTCTTCCCCGTCCATCCTTGTAGACTCTAAATCCAATGGGTGAGTCGGTGGCGTGGGTTGTTGTGGTGGTGAAGTTGGTCCTAGTTCCAAAAGACCAAGAAGGAAAGTTACCCCAGATAGTGCCGTGATACCTCTTGGTGGGATACTCCCCTTCCAAACAACAATATCTGCACCTCCCTCGCCCCTCCTCGCCGACTTCCATACTCCAAGAAGCGTCTTCAGAAAGGTATAAAAATGCAAGTGCCATATTAAATGTTCATTTATTCTTTGCACAAATTTTTTTATTCATTTCATATTAATTTCTTATTGATTTTAGTATTAAAAGCTAAATTTATGGTCTATAAAATGTGGTTTTGGGATGCATTTTTTGTTGTAGTAATCCGCCAGCCGTGGACCGAAGCAAGAGAAAGAATAATTTATTATTTATAGAAAGAAAGAATTAGATATATATATTACGGTCAATGGGGTAAATCGGTTATTATATATAATCACCGCGGTAATTACAGAGGGTGTTTGCACATTTTTAGAACGATTTCGGAACCTTTCAATTAATGTTTAAAATGCAAAGATTATTTTAAAAAATATTCGATCTGATAGCCTTTTTTCTGGATTATAAGTCTGCATCGTGATTTCCAAGATAGAAGGGCTTTTCGTAAAATTTCCAGGGGTATTGATTTCCATTCCTCTTCCACTACTTTCCCATCAATCGTGGTGGGTTTGCGCTTAGAAAAATCTCCTTTCAACAGATCAAAGGCATAATAGTCCGTAGGTGAAATGTCAGGCGACCTCGCAGGAAGATGTTGAAAAGATATATATATATGCAATACCTGATACCAGGCTTGTGCATTTTTCTCTTCCTTTTCGATAGTAAATAGACCTATTTTTGTTGCAGTCATTAAGGTAAACTCATGCTTCATCAAGGGCCACAATGTATTTATATGTATCTCCCGTTAAATAGTTTTCATACAGGGTCCTACAAACTGTTCTGCGTTGAGCCACATGCCACGGCTAAAGCTGGTTGAACATTAAGGGAAAGGAGGGTAAGAGTACGCTCCTAGTGGATTTTTCGTTATGAAAATGAGAATTGAAAAGTCAGAGCCTCGAAAATATACTGAATCATAGTTTATTAACTTAGGAAGAAAGGTACAAAAAGCGAAAATTTTAGCTTTAATGTATATATATGTATATTACGAAACGCAAGAAAAAAATGTCAAATGCGTACTCTTACCCGACGTGGCGGGTAAGAGTACGCAGTACGTGAAGCCAAGATTACGCACCCTGAAAATTTAGCAGTAGTCGCATACAAATGCTCCACTGCCTTCGTAACTGGAACATTCCTCATGCCACCACTCCTTACATAATCCACACTGGATCCAATCATCGTCATATTCATTGTTCGCAGCCTAGTCATATTGCTCCCTCATTATTTGGATTTCTATGGACTGTAAACTTTTTCTCCAGACAACAGTTCTTCAGATTATTATTCTAATCTCATTTTTTAATAATAATAATGCTAAAATAAAATGCAAAGTTTTGTTGGAATGGCTGCTTCAAATTACAGAACGGATAAGAGTACGCATATCTGGTCTGTGCGTACTCTTAGCCGCCGATGTATTGCTTCTCTAAATCGTCCGTAGATGGCCGTAGAATTCACTAAAGTTAAATTCTAACGATCCTACGTTGTTCGGAAGGGAACAAACCTCATAATGATATTTACTTCGAAAGAAAGCATTAGTCCATTATTTACAAAAAAATTAAGATTTCTTCACAGAAAAATTACATGCTAACATAACGAAATCATATCTTACCTGATAAATGAAAGACAGCAAGGATGAAAATAATTATGGCGGTCTCTTGAGAGAGCTGAAAACACACATGATGATATGATCGCACTCGCTTCTGCTTGCACTGTTGCCAACAGGAAAAAAAAAATCCCTGCGTACTCTTACCCGACTGCGCACTCTTACCCTCCTTTCCCTTATGTTTTTTAGCTTTTTTAAGTTGTAAATCTTGGTTTATTATTTTATTTATCGTTGCTAGGGATGTATTTAAAGACTTTGCAATTGATTTCTGAATCGGCGGATTTTCTCTTGTTACAAGCGATTTCACTTTAGAAATATTTGAAATAGAACGTACCTTTTTCGGGTATTCGTTCGGAGTATTCTTTCCATTTAAAAGTAATGATTGACGGTTTTTTCCTTTCCGATTAATAATGTTGCTTATTTTGCACTTAAAAAAATTTTAATACCATGCATTTCACAACGTTTCTGAATTATGGAATAAGAATATTTCTCTTTGGAAAGCTTAAAAACATATCCTTCAATCTACAGCTTTTTACATGCGACATTTTGAAAGAAGAATAAATTTAAAAGTAGCAGACGATATTTCTCATTTCAAATAATAAGCTGTTGCCAGAAACATTTGCTTTTTTAAAATTATTTATTGAGATCGTTCTAAAAATTTGTAAATACCCTCTGTATATATAAGAGCCGGATTTTTTATGCGATTATTAGATAGATAAATGGTATTATATATAATAAGCAATTTATCACATTGACCGTATCATATACCTTTCAAGCAGAGATCAACCAATCAGAGTGAAGCACGCTGAAAAAGATTTTGACATCATGCATTCAACAAGAGTCAAAGAGGAAGTAAGTGAATCATGGATGCGCGATTACAGATTGAAAACTAAATCATAACTTTGAATTGTCCAGAAGGAACTAATTGGAATTACCTTGATTTGTATAGAAATACTGCCTTGGTTTTCTTCGGTTTAGGATTTCGCCGATTACCCTAACCAGGTATAACTGTATTT
>BGPR01006745.1:0-77261 GCA_013235015.1 Araneus ventricosus | reverse complement strand
AATAACCTGTTATTAAATTTCCACTGTTTCCTTAATAACCTGTTATTAAATTTCCACTGTTTGTTGAATAACCTGGTAATGAATTTGCACTGTTTCTTGAAACATCATGTAGCATACTTCATGTTTTCATCTACCCAATGTTTATTTCAAAAATAATTTAAACATTTCAAATGACAGCGAACTTCGATCAACCTAATACATTTAAGTAAAATACTGCCCATCCTCTTTGTGGGATCCACGCTGAAAAACAGCAAAATAATTTGGTATAGTTGATTTCATAAAAATTGATCATCTCTTTCAGTTTTCCTTCAAACGGAGGAAACTTCAACGACTATAGAATAACGTGTCTCCGTTTCAGAACTGAGAACTTAACTAACGTAAAAATAAGCATAAACCAACATAAGAACAATAAGAATACTCCTGAGAGTAGAGCCTAAGAAATGTAGGTTTATCCTTAATTTCCTGTTTTCTATGGTGATACAATCATAGCTCATTTTGCGCCTAATATTAAAGGGGTCTTCCACCAATTTCTTCTTCATGAAAAGAAAAACATCTGAATATATCACAACACTATGGTTACAAGCATTATTTTCGTTTATTAAACTATAATCTGAAAGCAGTTTAACGTTACAGCGGGCGCGCGTTTTCAAGAGATACTTGTATTGTGTATCGTATTTCATATTTATATCGTTCTTTTCTAAATTTAAGTGCAATTTTTATTTATAAAATCTTTGTTTACTATTAAGCTAATAAATATAGATAACATAAATAAAAGCTGTATTTATTTTTGTAAAACAGCACGATATATTTATGTAATACGATGCACGATATGTCGTAAAATTTGTACAGGCGCGCCCGCTGGAAGGTTAAAATTAAAGCGATTGGCCGAATTTTGGATTCGAAAATATTATATATTTAATTATCTAATCAGATTTATAGTCATTATATATTTAACTGTCCCAAAAGCAAAGTTTCTGAAAAAATAAGATAAATTTCTTAAACTTTTAATGACTAACACAATTCTTATCCCACTATTGTTTTATTCTTTTTCTGTTTACATTCCTGTTATATTAGACCGGATATGTTTTAGCTTCACGAAAACTATAAATTTATGTGTCGTAGACTAACTTATAAATCCGACTTACAGAATACTGCGACGCCGTTTTGTAATGTGCCACGTTGATTAGAAAATCATCTAGTACATTCCACATTCTAATCAGCCTGATTTATTTTAGCTTACAGTAATAAAATTATACATCCTTAGATTAATTAGAAAATGCATGGTTTTTTCTCAAACATTCTGTTGTCATCCATCCAGGCTTGTCGCAATAAGCCTCATGTTATGCCGACTTCTTTAACATATGGATTATTACAAAACATGTTGCAGAAAATATTCGCTCAGTATTCATCCCATTTATTCAATGCTCTTTTAGATTTATTAAAATTTCACTTAAAAATTGTACATCAGTCCTCTTTTCTTGTGGAATTTACATTATTAAAATATGTTAAAATATGCAAAATATGTTATTGCTCACATACACAAATTATTGCACTGAAAATTCTAGTACGATAGTGCAATAAAAATTTAAACCAAATTCAACAGTTATTATGCAATAATTGTTATTGTTCACATTACCAAGTTGTCAAAATGAAAATTGTGATACTGTTCTGATCAAAAATAGTCAGCGATGAATACCGAAAGTATATCATTTTATATGCTTACACATGTTAATAAGTATGTTATAAGTACATTATTGAAATATGCCAAATATGTTATTGCTCACATACACAAATTATTTCACTGAAAATTCTAGTATGATAGTTCAATAAAAATTTAAACCAAATCCAACAGTTATTATGCAATAATTGTTATTGTTCACAATACCAAGTTCTCAAAATGAAAATTGTGATACTGTTCTGATCAAAAATAGTCAGCAATGAATACCGAAAGAATATCATTTTATATGCTTACACATGTTAATAAGTATGTTATAATTACATTATTAAAATATGTAAAATATATTATTGCTCACATACACAAATCATTACACTGAAAATTCTAGTGCGACAGTACAATGAAAGTTTAAACCAAATTCAACATTTATTATGTAATAATTGTTATTGTTGACATTACCAAGTTGTCAAAATGAAAATTGTGATACTGTTCTGATCAAAAATAGTCAGCGATGAATACCGAAAGAATATCATTTTATATACTTACACATGTTAATAAGTCTTCATGCGATTAGGCTTAAAAGTGTGCTGGCTTATTGCAATAATCTTATAAATATATCAGGCCGATAGGAAAGTGCTTAGTGATTTTCCAATTAATCTGGTGCATAGCAAAATGACGGAACTCTTCGCAATAATCTGGAGTTTTGAATATACCTAGAACTTATATATGAATCTTATGATAATGTTGCCGCATACTGAAATTATATGTGAAAGAATATTAGTATACTTGGTTATAGTAAATAAGATTATTCATATTTACCTATTAGAAAAATGTTTTCTAATACTTATATGTTTTATTTTGTAATGATATATAACACAAATTAGTGCAGTTTCATATTTGGTTAAAAATATATAATCAAGGCAATTTCAATCAAGAAATTTCCTTTAAATTTAGTGAATTGTGTTATTTTTATGCAGTTGATAGGTGCAATTTGTCTTAGCATACTATAAAAACGCTTCACCTCACGAATCCAAAAACTGAATAATAAATAAAACGGAAAAGATTGATGGTAAACTGAAAGATTAAATGCGAAAATATCTTATATTATCCCCAAAGCACCATTAAAGAAAACATCGCGATTTTTTTTCCTTCCCGCATTTATGTAATTACCTAGTCGCGTCATAACAGATAAGATCACTACTTTGATGCGGTCCAGACATTTTTTTGCCTTAATTGGCTTAATTAGAACCGATGAAGAAAAAACAATTATTTTTCCTCATTTCTATGATACGATGGTAATAATAAAAATGCATTTTGTGAGCTCTGAAACATAATGCTGCAATAATGCGTCCGAATATGATAAATTAGATTTAGTATTTGCGGTATGGCCAATGTAATTAATCGCTTCCTTTTAAGAAATAAGATGAGATTTCCGCTTCTTAATTTTTTAAGGCCTCGTTTTTTAATTTCGATTTTATTTTAATTTATAAAATTACGTTGAGATAAAAATTTGGTTAAAAATGCATCATTCTTTTCCACATAATTAAAAAAACTATTTCCTTCATCTCTTTAATAATTTGAGCACGTTTTATCGCAAGCTGAATTCATTGAAGGTTATCGCAAAAAACATATTTTAATACATAAGTTGTAATTGAACTTCCTTAATTAATAAACTGTTTCGTTGTTTCAGATTAACGGTTACAAACAGCTGTCCAATGGATCTGAGATACTTCCCGATGGATCGGCAACAATGCACAGTCGAAGTGGAAAGTTGTAAGTAATTTTCGGTTTAAGCTTTCATATTTTTTACGTTTAATGCTGAAATGTTGATTTCAGGTTTAGGCTTCAGATTATGCATGCATATTTGAATTAAATGCGTTATTTTTAGTCGTGTATTTTTTCCTCTAAGACTTTAATGGAGATTTATACCGTTTTCAAAACTTTACTCATCCTTTTTGGTGTATCACATTTCATTCCCACAAATTTAATAAATGTCTATTAGTTACATTTATAAATCATTTAATTTTCGTCTAATAAACTTGTATCTTACACATAGAAAGTAATTATAGAAAAGCCTTTGATTTCTAAAAACAAAAAAAAATATGTATTAAATGTTGTTGCATCATAAACTACAAGATATCAGCTTCATATTTTAAGCATTCAAATTTCAAAATAACTGCGAATATGCATTATACGTCAAAACATGCTTGGTTTATTTTTTCTGTTATATAAAAGTGAAAAAAATGCCTTTTGAAAAAACTTCAATATTATTTGAAAAACTTCAAATGAAATGGGATTTAATGCTTAATAAAATGCTTTATCTATAAAAGTGTTGCTACAAATACTAACCTCGGCATACCAATGAATCCTACCGTCTCAAACATTTTATAGCTTATACCTTTCTGGTTATTCATCTATACAATATTTCTGAACAGGAATTCAGAACTTGTCGAATGATACGTTCCTTAGATTGCATAGACATGGAACGGATTAAGTTCTATATTAGAATATGGTTAACGTAAATTCAAGCCACCATACTCCAAAGTATGCTATAAGCTAGCATTCAAACGCCAACCGATGTAGGCTTTTAGGTTTTTGAGCTTTTGTGAAGTACTATTAAGATAGCAATCCAGGATTATCAGAAGATTGTGTAGACATGGAACGGATTAAGTTCTATATTAGAATATGGTTAACGTAAATTCAAGTCACAATACTCCAAAATATGCTATAAGCAGCTAGCATTCAAACTCCAACCGATGTAGGCTTTTAGGTTTTTGAGCTTTTGTGTAGTCCTATTAAGATAGTAATCGAGGATTATCAGAAGAAAGTTTACCAGATTCACCAACAAGCTTCATGTTGCTTTTAATATAATATTATGAGAAACAAGTTTACGAAACTGTTAATCAGCATCGCTACTTTTATCATGATATCTCTACTAGCCTGTCATTACTTGGTTCCACTTCCTTTTTTTCTGGAAATCTTTTCTCTTTGCAATATCAATTTCATATCCTATTAACTGATCCTTGATGCAATCAGTTTCGTTTCTTCTATGGTACTTATACAGCATTACTTCAGGGCAATAATTCGTTGTAAATATTCATCACGGGAAATAAGTTTTATTTTTAGACTGATGTGGTAGAACAAAGAGCTATTTATTTCTCACTCTCTCTTGACATTTAACCATGTGGCTTCTCTTCCTTCGGTATAAAATCGAATCGCTTTTATAATAGAGGTACATCCTTAAAAGCAATAACGAAAATGCAATATCTACAGCTGACTTTCTCTTGGAAACAGTGTAGTTAAGTCTGAAATGCTAGTGTATTTTTTTATTTCCTTGCAAATATCAGAAGCATCGTAACTACAAAAAATAACTCTTCATACTCAAAATTTACGTAAAAGCAGCTGTTCCAAAGTTTAAAGACTATTAATTTTTAACATCAAACCTGAAAGTGATAATTTGATTGAAAAAATACAACTATAACTTTTAAGAAAGCTTAGATCTATATTCAGTACTGAAAGCACAGCTTTTATAAGTAGAATAAATAAATACATGAGAACAAAAGTTCTCACGAGTTCAACACAAAGTTACGAAATCGATTTTAAATTGTAATTTTAAATATGCTAATAGTCAGTGAACACAATACAATAATAACATCTGAATGTTCAATCGTTATTCCATGAAATGACATTAAATACATTTTAAAGGATTGTTCTTCTTGATTGACACTAGAAAATACCCCATATTAAGCCAGAATAAAAATTTATATCATGGTAGTTCAAGTTTAATGCAAGCCAGAAAATAAATTTATATCATGGTAGTTCAAGTTTAATGCAATATTTCTGTGAATCAGGTGAAATATATTTGACAATCTTTAAATTAAATGATAAATTATTAATAATATTTTCTTGTAGTTCTGCACCTTATTTACATAGACAAGAGCAAAGAAATTTCAAAAGTCTATAAAACTTACAAAAATGCGAAGTACCAAAATCATTTTTGTTAAAACGGTAAATTGTAAACGTATATTTTCTTTAATTTTCCTCCAATATGTATCTTTTATCTATTAAAATTTGTCATGGCCTAATTCTTCTACAATGTGATTATTATTTTATTTTCTTTGATGATTTAACCAGTGATTATGAGTGGAATAGTTTTCAAAATAATTTATCTAAAAATAAGAGCAATTAATCAATTTCTTTATTTAAGAAAAATTTAAAGAAAATCTTCTTCTTTTTATTCATCGATAAATGCATAACAAATACCATATTAAAAGAAATCTATATAAGCTGCTGTGTGCACCTGAAGCTAAATACATTACAGGAAAACTGACTTTCTACGAGGAGTAATTATCTGTACAAAGTGACAAATGATGCTAACTTCTCCAAAAAATCCGAAGAAAAATCGAAGTACAGGTGCTATAAAGGGAAAAGACACGAAAAAATATTTTACGGTTAATCGTTTCTTCTATACATGAATTAAACCTAACTGGAAAAGATTGATTTTTGTTTGAGATAATAATACGTACACACAGACTTCAGGGAAATCATATATATGTCATGTCCAGTGAGTTCCGTTAAAATGATAAATCGATTAGGATTACTTTAGTTACTTTGTTGTTTTTTCTTTCTTTTGAATTGTCAGATAAATTATACTTAAGAAGAAAATGAGAATTGTATTTTGCACACTGACTTTTTAGAATGAGTATTATAAGTAAATATTTATGCCTAACATTTTGCGATATTATTTCTCATTTTGCTTGAAATATTTCGCTGATTTATACTTTCTGTTTTGCAAAACTAATAGATGTATCTATATAAATTAATTAAAAATGTTTCATATGACAGGAAAGATATTTCCGCTGATTTTATTTCATTTACTTTATGATAATTATGGCTGCCTTGTACCATAAATTTACGACAGCTTATACTTCTTTACAATGAGCTTTGTAATTTTTTTTATTAGAGATCATATCACTACTCCAGAAGAACAACGACATGTATACCGAAATAGCAACATCAGAGCTATGTCATTGTTCTGCCACACTGATGTGATAAGAAGTAATGATAAATTAGTAATAAGTCTTTACATAACCATTTTTTATAATTATGAGCTTTTATGTGAATGGGCCATATTTTGAAACAAATTTATATTCATTCAGAATATAAATTTATATCATGGCAGTTCAAGTTTGATGCAGTATTTCTGTGAATCAGCTGAAATATATTTGACAATCTTTAAATAAAATGATAAATTATTAATAATATTTTCTTGCAGTTTTGCACTTTATTAACGTAGACAAGAGAAAAGAAGTTTCAAAAGTTTATAAAATTTATAAAAATGCAAAATGACAACATCGTTTTCGTTAAAACCGTAAATCGTAAATGTATAATTTCTCTAATTTTCCTCCAATATGTATTTTTTATCCATTAAAATATGCCATGGCCTAAATCTTCCAACATAAATTGATGTTATCGGATTAGTCCATTTCTTTTATTTATTCATAGAACATCTGAGGGTAATTTCTGGTTCAAGCATATTTATGCTGAAATTTAGAAAGCACTGCCTGTTTCTACAATATTTAGTAAAAAGTGTACAATGTATTTTATATGCGGATGGCATATAAAATAAGCTGAATTTTTAGAGTGTTTGGTGTAAGATTTCTGTTATACATTCTCAGATTTAAACTGAAATATACACTGAAATAAAGTAAAATGTTAAGAGTATGAAGAAATGCTGAACATTTCTTTATATGCTTGGTATAACAGAACAATATAAAGTAAAAGGTGAGTCGTTCTTATCAAGTTTATTCGGATTTTAGGCTTGATAATATTCTGTGTGAATGACTTGAAGAAAACCTGGAAAAGATTTAGAAAAACATCTAAAATCACGTAATACTTCTTTCTTGCACAACATAGAAATAGCGTCTAAATTACTCCAAACAGTTTTAAAAGCGGTGTTATTGTATAAATGTATATAAACAGGAACTCACTTCGTTGTAAAAGATTTTGATTATTTTCAATCGTTTCCTAAATACAGCAGTTAAGAGTTGCCTACAATTTCATACAGGAAGAAAGAAAAAACGTCCGAGATTGGAAGGTTAAATACATTAGAAACTGATGAATAGTTGAAACTAAAATTTTTGGCAGGCACATTTTTCGATATGATCATATCGAAAAATGTGCCTGGTCGATATCATGAATGAGGTACACGAAACTAATTGTTGTATGACTCTGATTTAACCCCTTCCATCTCTCAACCGTCAGAATCAATGGGTGAGGTATCTCATTCTATTTCTCGTGCCTGTGATATTTCCAAGCTGGAGTTTTCAAAAGTATCGCACTAAAATATTAAAAACAACCCATTTCTTATTCCAAAAATTTATTATTCTTATTTTACATACCAGATGGCAGTTACAGACTATTTATAATGTTATTGGAGATATTTGATTGTCACAATAACCTTGCTTGTTGGTTTTTCTGGAAAATTAAATTTTCTGAATTACAAGCTAAAAAAAATTCAACAAATTAAAAATGAATACATATATTGTTCATACATTTATTTTTATACAATTTTCTTGAAAAAGAAAATAAGCTCTTTTTTTTCACTGTTTTCTTGAGAATTATACGATCGTTAAGGGTTAAATTGTGCGATTCAGGAATTTACAGCTTTCCATATTTAGAAAATTTATTTGTTTTACTACTAGCAACTGAGTGTAACTTATTTTTAATGGCTTACGAAAACTGATATTTTTATATATTTTTAATTCCAATTCTTTAACTGCGTTATACTTAAAAGTAATTTATAATTCACTCAAGCGTGGAATTAGAATGTTTTTCTTACAAATGTATACAAAATGAATAACACTATTGAATTCGCAGTTTTGAAACTTTCAATTTTTTCCTTCAAAAATATCATTTTCAAGATGTCAATAGTAGCAGAATGATATTTTCCTACAATGCCACCTACTTATTTTCCGAAAAATATCATTTATAGAAAATTGCTGATATTATATTTGTTCGATGATATGTGATGTATTTGTTCCAAGGATAAAAGCGAAGAGTAAACTCCAATCAGCTCCTAATATTTACTCAAATGAATGAAAGTCATGAGTGCTATTAAAAGAGAAAGAACTTCAGTAATGATACAACGTGAGTTATTTTGTTCTTTACTTGTATTTGTGTAAGAAGTTATTTCTTATAGATACGAAAATCTTTAACGGTTACTTGGTTAGGAAATAGAAAACGAAAGTGATACTAATAGAGAAAAGAAATAGTTAATTAGAGAATTTCCTCCCAGAAATAATATTACTGTTATTTGTCATCTTTCATTTGAATATTGTGTATATATATTTTAAATTTAGAAGCGTAACGAATGGGAGTTATAGTTATTTCAAGAAGACAGATTAAATTTTACAAATATATCTGCAGGAGATTATAAAACAAGTAAAAATACAAAAGAATACAGTTATTATTAATAATAGTTATGAAATTAAAAAAGGTATTAAAGATATAAATATTCTTTCAGTGCATTCTTTTGATTTTCAAGATTTATTCAATAGTATAGATATTAAAGATCTAGTTAAAATTTTATTCCATATTCATGAAGATTTTGGCTTAAATAAAATGATTAATATTTAAAAATATAAAACATTAATAGATGTAATTTTAAAAGAAAATTTATTAGCTTTGTCAATAAATTGTACCAACAAATTAAAGGACTTTCACAAGGCGGACCTGCTAGTAATGCACTAGCTAATTTATATTTACACTATTATGAAAAAGAAAAAAAATAACCATAATTCTTATATTATGTATAGATATATTGACGTTTTATTAATATTTACAACAGAGGAAGACTACACTCCACAAATTGATTTTTATCCAGAATACTTGATATTACTAAAAACTAATGACAGTTTTTCTTCTGCAGATTTTCTTGATCTTGAAATAAAAATAGTAGATAATAAATTAAGCACTAAGATTTTTGATAAAAGAAACACTTTTCAATTCAAAATAAGCAGGTTACCATATTAGAATAGTAACATTAGTCGTTTAATATATAGAAATATTATATTAAATTGTATTCACAGAAGCAATATTATATTCACAGACAGAAATAGTCAGCAGTCCCATATTAATGCATTTCATGAAAATGATTTGAGATATGGGTTTCCTATATAATCATATATGCTTATATTAATAAGAAATACTTAACACCAATAAATTAACATATTTCTTTTATCTATTCTCCTATTAAATTTGCTCTTAAATTATCCTTTTTATGATCGTTTATGATATGTTTAGCAATAAGATTTTGATATATTATTTCAAAGATAGATGGTGCCACTATTTTAAAAATTTTGATTGCATCATATAATAAATAATTATTGTTCATCTATAGACATATCTAATAAATATTATTCTAATAGGTTAAATTTAATTTAAATTTAATATTCCTTATAGTGTTTTATATTAGTATTAAAACGCTTAAATCAAAAATAATATTTTCCCATTCAATGCAAGACTTATGTTATGGTTAGGTACTTAAATCGGATACATAAAACTATATTTCGCTTTTGAATAGTATGTTGTATAATAGTGTGTTTACATAAATGTTTGTTAATAGTAGGTATCATAATATATTTTTTCTTTCTTTTTCTCATCTTGAGATGATTTTGGGATATATTCCCTTTTTCTTTTGTCCAACAATTTTATTAGCAGAGAGTTGGTGCCTCAAAATCAAGATTAATGCGACAAACCAGTTCCAAAGCTAATTGGCTATTTTGATTGTTGAAATTTCAAATAGGGTTGTCTTTTTCAAGTTTTTGATAAGTATTAATGCTAATAGTTTGAAGACAAATTTTCTTTTGTAATTCGAATGTATGATTATGGATAGGGTAATTTAATTTAATTTTAATATTTATACATATTGTTGAATATATAATGCATGTTTGTGTAAATTCTTAATTGACGTATTTAATTTAATATCTATATAGTAATATAAACCAAAACATAATTTGTTATATATGAGCATACAGAACAAAGTAAACAAGACATATCAAAATACAATTCAAAAACTAAAAATTTATTAATTAAACAAAATAACCAAATCTAAAATAAAATCTAAAAAATTGATAATACTATAGATACTAAGAGCAAAAGTTAAGTTTAAATATTTAAAGGTTAACATGTAAATGAACTCTGTTGCTATCAAAACTATTTTAAAAAGGCAATCCAAATATATGGAGTTTTCAACAAGTAAATTAGTAGCTTGGCTGTGGACAAAATTAGCCAGGTTAAATCAATTTTGCTGTAGAAACCATCCCTGTTATTAAAGTTGTTGAAAATACAGAATGGGTAATTTACTCTGAAATGAAAGAATTTAGAATGAAAAATCAATACATTAACACTAACAAAATATCATCGTTATATGGAAATTACCTAAATTAAATCTAAAAAATACACCAGTATATCGCACTAAAAACAATAAATACATCATTCAATAGAATATCCATTCGCATTCACTAAGAATTATAGAATCAATGTTTTTACTTATCCTTTACTTGTAATCCACATTTTAATATAAACCGCCACTTAGCTTGACTTTTCAGATTGCCGAAACTAGATTTGTGTGTAACTATGGTTCAACTTAAATTATCCAAACAATTTAATTTATTTAATATTAAAGAATTAGTATGATACCTATATTAAAAATCTCGAAGCCTGTTAAATTATGTAATGCAATTAATTACCTAAATTTTATAAAATAAAGTATTTGAATATTAATAATCCAATCTTGTTTTAAGGAGTTTCTAAATTTATAAATCCTTGCGCCATATATTTAGTAATTCAGAAACTAATACATCAGTAACTAATTTGAAAGAAATTACACAATATAAGTAATATAAGAAAAAATACATACCTATAAGCCAAGAATTATAAATTTTCTACTAAATACCAAAATGAATATTTTATTTTAAGAGACCTAAATATTTCTTATCTATATAAACTCTTAATTTTTTTTGGCATTCCATATACCGATGCAGAATTATAATTTTTTTATTTTCTTAATTCTATTATCATTGTCTGTCACCAAATTAATATTTCTAATTATATAATTTTTTACTAAATTCTTGAAGACTGAAATGCTAAGATTACTATCCCAAAAAGGAAATTTATTAATTTGAAAATTAAATGCTGTTCTTTTATCAAAGATATCTGTTACAATTTTACTATCTATAATTTTTATATCTAAATCTAGAAATTCTGCAGAAAATTCATTGACATTAGTTTTTATTAGTTTTAAATATACAGGATAGAAGTTAATTTGTGACTTTAGGTCTATTCCTTTATTGAATAATATCAAATCATCTATACATCGAAATAATATACTAGAGCTATTATGAATTAAATCTTTCTGAAAGTAGTGTAGGTATATATTTGCCAAACTATTGCTAGCTGAATCTCCTTGAGGTAATCCTTTAATTTGATGGTAAATCTTATTATCAAAGAGAAAATAATTTTCTTTTAGTACAAGATTAATAAGTGTTTTATATTTATTAATGCTAATATCTTTTTTAAGACCAAAATTTTTATGTATTTTTACTAGGGTCAATATCTAGACTATTAAATAAATCCTGGAAGTCAAATGTTTGTACTTTAGACATGCCTACATCTTTGATTACATTTACAATCTCTACACTATTATTGACAATAATTGTATCTCTTTTCTTATTCAAATTCTCTATGATTGTCTGCATGTATTTTTGTAAGAGTTTGCCGATTTTGTAATATAAGTATTGCAGGCATTGGTAACACTTCTAAATTTAAGAGGACTCTTATGAAATTTTGGAGTTGGAAACATGTGAGGATAATGATTTTAATATAATGAATTCCTAGTTTTTCTATGGAAGGCTTGAATTCTATTAGAAATTTCTCTGTCACATAGTTTTGTCTCATTATAATTATCACTGTTAGTTATATGTTCATTAAGTAGTTTTTTATAATAATATTTATATATTATAGCAAAGTTACTAGCACTTTGTCTCTCTCTCTCTCTCTCTATATATATATATATATATATATATATATATATATATATAATATGCCATACCTTTTTATCCAAAAATCTATTGCATATATGTCCCATTTCAACATATGCTCAGAACTATTTGGAAACTCCGAAGGTCAGAATCAGAGCTTCATACGATTATTTGCTGTTTTTCTGTAATGCATTTCAGCGTTTGTTGCATCATGCATATTAAACAAAAAAATTGAAAGAGGGATAAGGCAAAAATCTGACGGAGATATTTTCATTGTTTGATTACTGGAAATCTTAAACTGACTGCAACAAGACTGAAAGAATAATATGTGTAGTATATATAGTACAACTCAAAAATAAGCTTATTGTGATGCTATACTAATGAATTTTGATTTACACTGCACTTACGCAAAAACTAAATGATATATAGATGTCCTTTTGTATTATCTAAAGTCAAACGAACATAAACATTATCAACAAATTTCTTTCGAATTTGCTGCTTATTTGCGAATGCATTTTCTTAGAAAAAAATTGAAAAATTCATTTGAAAGAAATTGTAATATAATCATTATGTTTTTCATAGAAATAATCATACAATCATACATAATCAGAATGCTATTTTTAGAACATTTCATTTGGTGCTGTATAAGATCTTCCTGTCAGTCGATATGAAATTGAAAGTGGAAATTAAACAATATCCTCTTGAGATCCAAAGGTATAATTTTTGACTAATTTTCACAAAAATCACGATTAATACTCTTGATAGGATTATATAACAATATATATAATTAGCTAATGTAATAAATTATATTTAATTAATAGATGGCAGCATGGGATTATCTAGGAATTGGACAGACGGATTTAAGTTCTTTGAATGGACAGCAATTTTTTTGTGAATAAAACAAGAATGTCCATTAAAGTTGACGCTGAATCTCAAGAGGATATACTTTGGTATTTAGTGCACTAACTTATACACTGAAAATCAACCATCATGTCTTATGTAATTTTTTTTACAAAATATTCTTCTCTGAAGAGTTAAACACTTCTACGAAAGAAGGGTTTCATTCTTTGAAAAAAGGCCCTGCACGAAAAATTCAGATTGAACGTATAGAACTCATTGTAGGATTGCAAAGAGCATTACTAACAGCAGCAATTTCTCCTGACCTTTTAAAATTAAAGAACTAATCCGCCTATGTAAATGGAGAGCTAAACATTCTTGTATTTGATATTTTGGGTGCTGTTCTTTCAGATTAGGAGAAAACTCCAGAAGACATGATTGTATCTATGACTCTGATAACACTGCGCGTTGAATATGAAGAAGGGTGATTATTATGCATAACGCGACGTCTAAAGGAAACAACATTCGCTTTCTGACTCAGTGATTTGAATTTTTGACATTCTGTAACAGCCTTCATTATTAAACTTTGACATTCGACTTCGTAATTTTTCTTAAACATGTTAATAACTGAAAAGTACATTATTTTCCTGAACTATCTGAGAATTAGAATTGAATTTCCAAAATAAAATATTTAAAACTGTTTTACTCTATTCAGTAAAAGCAATTTTCAGTGAATCGGATAAAATTTTTGTAGTATGGCAACAGGTTTTGAATACATTTAATTGCTTACACACATTTTTTAAACTCCTAGTAAAAGGAGAATTTTAGAGTATACTGAGTTTTCTGCCATAAATTTTGATGGGATCTGAAATATTATGGTGTGCACAACAGAAATTGTTTCTTCAGTTCTAAAGCTATATGAGCGCTTCAACATCCGTCATTACCCAATTTTTTTCTCCGAAACTGCAAATAACGCTTTTTTTAATAAGTTTAAAGATTTAAAATTTCTTCCACGAAAAAGCACAACTTTTTCTGCCATTATTTATGACTAAAAATGAAATAAATGGAATGAAAAATTCTTTGACTAAATCTAATGAACGGAAATCTGTTATTTTACTGAAAACATAAAGAATACCTACTTTAGTTGAATCAAGTACCGATGAAAAAATAAGACTTTTATTTCTACTACCGCACGGTTTTATCAGAATTAGAAGGAAAATAAAAAAAAAACGACTATTTTACTGCGAAATTCATTCATATAACAAAAAAATGCACAATATGAGGATAAAAGCACAACTGAAATATTTAATCTTATTAGTATATAATAAGTAAGATTGGTAAAATTATTTTGGTCCATTGCGTCATATTACTAACTGTTAATATGGTAGCAATCACAAATTATTTTGTTTGTTATTAATAAAAATAAATACTCATTCTTAAATTCCTTGAAGAATGAAATGTATTAACTCCTTCTATTGTTTAAAATCTCGTCATTATTCTTACCATCCCAATTTTTTAAAACTGGAATTCGTTTCCGATAAGATTTTTTTAAAAGGAACATCCAGTACTGAAAACTTAAAACTATTTGTTGAAAGAAGGAGAAAATAACATAAGAAAATATAGCATAAAAATCACCAGGATGAAAAAAACTGCGAGAAGCATCAGAATCACAGTATAAGAAAATAGGGGAAAACGCTTCGAAGTCTTTTGAAAGCCATTTATTCCTTGATAAATAATGCAAGTCTGAGTAAAAGTCGTGTACCTGGATGCAACAGTAGAGCAGAGATTGTAACGACAGCACTCATTAGGAGGCTGAGTAAACTCTTTTTCTACCAAGAGCTGTATTTCTAACTCCCTGTGTACTCTAGCCCTACTATCGCTATTTAAAAGGGCAAGCGGCACTTTCGACAGTGTAGGTTTTTTACCTTCTTTCGCTCTTTTTTTCTCCTTTTTGCCCTTTTTTTTCTTTTCTCGTCTATTCAGGCGAGTTGGTGGGGATGGGGACTTAATGAGAAAATCTTTGATCGATATTCGTTTAAATACAGCAGTATGGCCTGCCTATGTGCAGGATGACTGATCGCCACCAAACCATCCAGTAGCAAAGTACTATCAAAATTGCATATTCATTACTTTCTTTTAATCATTATGGCTTTAGAAGGTTTTATTTCTTATTTCATGTGATCCTTTCAGCAGTGATGGTTTCCAAGTCTCTCAAAGCGGAATTCGTTACATGTCAATTCATTAGAGGTTGGCAAGGATCGTCAAGTTAGCAAAAATATCTAGACGTCACTTAATTACATTTGGTTGACGTAAGCCAATTACCATGCTAGAAGTAATGATGTAAACAAAAAAGTATTTCAGGTTTGTGGCTTCAAATAAATTCGTCTACACGTGATGTGAAACTAAGAAACGACCCATAAGCGATTTGTAAATTTAAATTTCGGCTTATATTCTAAAAAAGTTAACATAGTCTATTTAGAATCACAAAAAAGCAGCACGTCTTTACGGTTTATAGATTTAATCTCCAGGGAATTCTAATTCTTGAATATATATTAGTACTTTTTTACACATTCTGTACATAATGATATTGGTTTTCTTCAAAAGCTTCTTGAAAGAAAGTTATGTGAAATTCTTCCCCGTGAATGGAAGTGTGAAAGTGATATTCAAGATGTATGTAGAAATAGTGTATATTAATTTCAATAACTCACTTAATGGAAGTCTGTATAAATAATTCTATCAAAACTTTTATCGTAATTTTTATGACTTATTGTTTGACGATGTTCCAAAAAATACTGCATCTAAAGTTCAAAACATAGCGAGAGATTCCTACCAGTAACAAAAATTTCAAAAATCTTTTCAACCATTTATTCCAACCACTTATAAACTTACGTACAAGTAAATATGTAAACACATGGGGCAAAGTAACCAGATTATTACTATTGTTAGTACTATTAAAGACTGTTCAGTAAGTACATGGATTTTTTTAATTAGGTATTAAAAGGATAATAATCCTTTTACTATATATTTAATGACTACTTTCGATAGTTAATCGTTTCGGTTCACTTGAAAATCAATTTCTTGATGAAAAATAATAATTATAAGTTTCCGTAAACAGTATTATATATAAATTGTATCCACACCCTATTAGAAAACCCAAAACATTTATTTTACTACATTTTGTACATGATTGTCGAAAGGATGTATTACCTCTCTCCCCGTCATAAACTGTCGTTAACGATGGAAGACTAAATCACGTTCAGTCAACGATGTGTTAATTTTATGGAATACATATATGTATCATTAAAAATAAAATTATTTTCAGACAGATTATAGCACAGATAATGCCACCTTTCTTTCAGTGCATTAAGGTAAATTCCATTCTTCACATTCAAATCAGGTTCTAAAGAACTTTTGATTGATCAAAGAGTACATTTCTCTGAAATAGTAATTTTAACCGAAAATAAATGTCATACCTTTGAATTATACAGCCTTAGTAGCAACAGAAAATGCCACCTTTGTTTTCTAGCGCATTAAAAATTCCATTCTTCAAATTAAATCATGCGTTTAAATGTAACTTTTGATTGATCAAAGAGAGTAATTTTCTATCGAAAGAAATCTTTCAACTGAAAAAAAATGCATACCTTTGAATTATATCAGCCTACAAAGTGGTATGAAAAACTATTTGAAGAAAAGGACCTGGGAGGTCAATAAATGGGCTTCAATCTAGGCGGAGAAATAAAGGAATTCAAAATAGCCAAGCAGTCAGGTATCTGTGATCCTCATTCATGCGAAACATTGTATGTTGTCAGTTGATGCAGATACCTCTTTGAAGAAAGTACGCTGAAAAAGTATAGATTTAATTAATAAGTCTATTAAATCATGAGACGAAGTTCACAAGTCTTTGGATACAAAGCTTTTGAAGTAAATAAGAATAAAAAAGAACCTTGAGCTAAAATTTAGGGTCTGTAAGCCTGTGATAATACAAAAAAAAACTAACTGAAAGCATTTTTCCATGCTTAAAAAGATTTTACTGCTTGAATCATTTTGGGTACTAGTATTAACGCTCACCGAGGGCTCAGATTGGCGGTAATGCGCCAATAAAGAGCAATCTTGCTTACAAAACCGCCAAATGGCGGGCACTTAAAAACCGCACAAATGACGCGTTACATACGTAAGGTACAAAAAACCAACAAATTGATGCGCACTTAAAACCGCCAAATTGGCGTTAATACGTAACTCAAAAACCGCCAAATCAGACCATCTTCGGTGGAGTTAATACGCTAATTGTACTCATATTGCTCGAACTAAACGACACGATAGTCTGAGGGGAATTTAGCCAAGCGAATAAATATAGTGAATTAGGACGTATCTTTTGATACGTTAAATGATACCATTCCGTGTGTTCACATCCTAGAACGTGTCCAAGTGAGATACGGTTTGTAACAAAAAATTTCCTTATAAATAATGACATAGTCCAAAGAAAAACATAAATGTAAAAGAAAAGGGGCCAAATGTTGCTACGGAAAGTAAATACAAATGCTGAAGTAAGGTCTGATCATGTTTAAAAAAAGGATACCACCAAATATAAAGTGATTTTGTGTCGATTTTCAAGCATTTTCTGAAAGAAGGGAGACTCAGATGATTTTGAGAAGATCTCATCAATATTTCATGCTGTCAATTTCCATGAGGAAATTATTAAATAGAGACAACGAAATAATCAGTATGGATCTGAACGCTAACATATATAAAGTATATTATTATTTCATATGTAAAAATAATGTAATTCTTACCTTTAATTTTTAGCTAACTTTAGAATCTATCATATCCAAATATAGAAATTGATGCAATCTCAATAAAATTACTCTAAGCAAAAAATTTAAAGCAACGGAGTAAAGCATTCATCATTAATAACATGCTCCGGCATTGATAAATGCTAAGAAAGAGATATTATTTGCAGTATGTATGCTGTATGCATATAAATGTAAAGGATCATAAACTTTATAAACCATCATTATTTTTACTGGACCATTTTTTAATCAGAGTATTGTAAAAAAAATTAAAAGATTGATTGAAACCGAAGTCAAGAAACTATATTGAAGCTGTAGTAAAAGTAACCTCTTTATGACGTGTTTTTAATCTTGCTAGTAAAGCCACCAAAGAATTTTCTTGTTGTTTTTATATAAAGGGCTGCTGTCTAGCCATAAAGATCGAAATCACATGCAGTGATGAATAGTGTACTTTTAAATTGAATCACCAGTTTTAAAGCGTCCATACTCATTAAATTCGATCGTTAAAGCATGGATAAAGCCTGAGAGATAAAAAATTAGCTGTTAACTTTACTTTGATCTGTATTGTTTCTTTTTATTTTTAAGAATGAATTATTCATGAAAGTTTAACATTTTAGAATTGACAAAATTGATTGCGAAATATTTTCTAACCATTGCTCGAATATTCGAGTAATTATATAATAAGAGAGCATCTTGTTTTGACATATAACTGCGAGCCGTGTTTCATATGGAGCAGTTTTTACCTCAAGATCGCTCTCTGCTGCGATTTAAAATACAGCTAGAGATGCAAATGATCAGGAACTTTTTAATTTAAAGTGATTGAAATCCTAGCCAATTTCCATATGTCAATTGACTCAAGAATAATTGATGTATGAATACAATCTTTGTTTTTAAACTCCATCTAAAAGGGTCATTTTTCCTTTGGATAGCATATCAAAGCGTAATTCTTTGTTATTCTGGCATAGTTAAAGAAAAATACATTTTAAATACGAATTCTGTGATAAAATGTGTCTTCAAATAATCCAAAAGAAGCTTCATTCTAGTACAAAAAGATACATTTCATACAGGGAAATTAAAACACAAAAATTTCTTGTATAACGATAAACTATTATTTAAATTACACCCTATTAGTAATAACTTTCAGTTAAATAAAAGCTCATAATGCATTAAATAATCATATGAACTACATCCTATTAGTAATATCTTCCAGTTAACTAAAAGTTCATCAATAGTTTTCAGTGTATTTCTGTTTAGATTGTTTTTAAATTAGTTATATCTGTTTTAAAATTTATAATTTCCTTTAAATTATTATTTTTCTGTAGCTTTCGATATTTTGACGTTATTAAAATCGTTGTGACATTAAAAAGTATTTTAAATAATAGTTTCGAAGTTTCTCCTAGATATTTCCCATTTACATCATAAAGATGAATTTAAAACTTTCCATTGATTTTAAATATTTAACGAATATACAGGCTGTCCAATGAGGTCCTTTCTTATAGCCTTAACTTAAGAACGACTGCAGCTATAGTCGTAAAAGTGGTGTCTAAGCATAGTAAAGGGGCTATGAGCTTTGAGAACAACTATTAAATTATTCTAAACCTACACACTTATAAATATATTATTATACACATTATTCAACCCTAATCCAAAATTTATTTGTAGCCCACTGATAAACTTGTTCTGCAGTTAAAGTGTATTGAAAACAGAGAGAAATTTGAATGAAAAACTAATTGTTTCTACCACCCTCGAAAGATTAAGCTCCTGTTGGGATGTTAAGACCGAAGAAATCTTTGAAAAAATAAATGACATTATCTTTTAAAATTTAATCTCAGAAAATCATTCAATACCAATATAAATCATAGAGACTATTAACTTCCAAAACATTTGAAACTATTAGCTTCCGAAACGTTTCAGTAGCAGTGCATTAACCCCTTTTCATCATAACTTTCATTTCCGAACTGTAGAAAATTTCGTTATTTATGTAATCTATGCTAATTAGATTACTAAATATTTATCATCCAATTAATATGCAGATTAAGCTCATTACGTGGAAAGTTTATTTTGAAAGTAAATAAAATTTTAACGCAAAATTTTGTGAAAGTACTTCTCCAGATGGGAATTTCGGGAAGCTATGCTTTAATGTATTTATCATAAATATTTATTTTAAAGTAACCAAATATTCTACTGGGTAAATGTATATCTTTCAGCAGGTCCTGTTTAAATGCCTTTCAATACAGTTTATAATAATCCAGGGCTTATTTATATGAATAACATTTCATTAATTTGCTAGCAAACGGTTTGAGAATTTTTTATTAGATATTCTTTTTCTATAATTTATGGAATATCTTGATTTAAAGGAACGGCGATTTAGAAGGAATTTGATGAGAAATGAAGTTTATTTCGTCACTTAACAAGTAACACCACCTATCTCCAATTCCAAACAATTGAGATAGTTGGTGTTGCTTGCTAAGTGACGATTTGAAATAAAAAAATCGAATATCAAATTTGTGAAATTATCAGATATTTCCCCCCTATTCACGGCTGACATCAGATATATACCTGCGATGCCGTAGTTGCAAACCAGGACATTAATAAGCCAGTGACTTGCTTTGACACACAATTGTTCCTTTATAAAGTCATTAAATTCCTCAAAATTTAACCTTCAAGATATTCCTTAACCGCTTAACTTAACAGCCCGAGAATACTCGTGTATCGAATTATCGCATTTTTGGTATTAAAACTAAAATTTAATTATTAATTATCTTTATAATTTTACACAAAAATTACCTAGAATCCATAAACATCTCAAGTATTATATGTCTTCTGAGATGAATACAAACGACAACCGCTTTCCAAAACATAAGGGAGCATCTTATTAGATAGCAAAGAAAATTATTAAGTTAAGTGGTTAAGAATAAATCGCATTAGTAGTTCTACTAATAAACACAAATGTAATTTTTTTATCGATTGACATTCTATTTTAAATTTAGAAGAAATTATATGAATTACGGTACCTATTAAATTACTATATGCCTTTTTACTATTTCCACCATATATAAAAATCATCTCATCGGAAAATCATGGCATTGGGGGTATATTGACACGCAATTGTTCCTCGACGAAGACTTAAACTACCCAGAAATTTAATCTTTGATTTCTATCCTATAAGACAACCGTTTTAAATTCCACAAGCATCACCTGAATGGGTTTTAAAGACGATCCGAATTTCAAGAGGTACAGCCGTGCTATTTATTCGAGATCGCAAACTATGTCGGGCAATCTCACGCAGGACAGGAGAGCATCAATCTAACCCATGTGACCATAAATTTTCACCGTGGACTATTAAAATATCTCGAAGCCTTATCTTTACCTAGAAGCCTGTAAGACACGCAACAAGCTCTCTAAATTAATATAGCAACTAAACCGAAGAATACATATGCAGATATATATGCATAAATGATATCGCATGCTGTATCATCGTTACATGATCAAATTTAAGCTGAGTAATATCAGAAGGTAAGATGCATTCATCTTACTGGAATGGAGAAATGGACTCCTTATCTGGTACGGAATTAGGTAACGTCCGTTTATTGAATTTAAGGAACATTTGAAAGCAACGAGGAAAATAATGCTTGAAAGTTTGAATAAATAAAAAGCCCAGTTAAATATTTTTTATTGAATAGGGGCTTTTTGTCAACAATAAAATATTGATTACGGATAAGTTGATTTGGCAGAGGTATGTCGGAATGTTTAATATTTATATTGATTTTGTATAATTATGATATTGTATTTGTGTACGATTTTCATAAGTAAATAAACATTTTTACGATATATTGTAGCTCAGCAAACGGTTCTTTAAGACTGTACGTAAATAATTTATATCCTTCGCATATTTTATATGCGAGTTGTTACTTTTCTACCTGCATATAGCTTAAACTGTATGTTAACCACTTAACTGAATAGTTTTCTTTGCTATCTAATAAGATGACCCCTCCTGTTTTGGAAAGGGGCTGTCGTTTTCATTCATCTAAGAAGGCAAAGGATACTTAAGATGTTTACGGATACTACATATTTTTTGTGTCAAATTATAAAGCTAATTAATGATTCGATTTTAGTTTATAAGACTAAAATTTCGATAATTCGCTGCACGAGTATTCTCGGGCTGTTAAGTTAGGCGGTTAATAACTTCAATAAGATTGATCATTTAACTTTCGCGCCTGTGCATCATGCATGCATTTATCATAGTTTAAATTTATAAACAAAATTTAAACTATTCCTTAAACCCTTAATTCGATTCAAATGTTAGGTAAAATGCATTCACATTTTTATTGTTCTCTGGACTCTAAATTGAATCAGCATTCCCAAAACAAAAGACGCCATTCATTTAGATAGTAGAGAAAATAAATAGGTTAACAATATAAACAGAAATTGCGAATTTTATATTGCATTATTTTCCTCAATTAAGTAATTTTCACTTTATAAACATCCTTTGGAATGCATCACAAATATGTTCAAAGCAATACCGTTTCGAAACTATTTATATTTGCTGGAAAGGAAAATGTGCACACTTTTTAAAATTTCATAATAATCATAAAAAATGAAAAAATGCAGCCTCTATATTTATAAAAATAAAATATTTTGTAAATATATTATTTTTATCGTAAGTTTTGTTGAGTAACAGCTGTTAAGTACTGTGCTCGCCAAATGTGGCAACCCCCAAGAAGTAGGGTTACTATTTTGTAACTGCGCGGGAGATAGCCCGCCAGAACTAGATTTGGTCGAGAGATGGTATGTGATGCAACGCTGAAATAGAATAAACCGCTTTATTACGGATCTTCACTTCGTCATTTCTCGTCAAAGTTCTCACCGCATTCTACAGTCCACGCCTTTTATATATTAGTTACGCCGCAACATATGTTACAGTTACCCCGCTATAGTTAGAGCTATCGATTGGACGCAACAACAGCATATATATCAGTGTATGACATTGCGAGATTATAAGACAACTTCCCATACAAAATCTTCCAAGCAGCCATTCCGCCTTACCTTTTCAAGAGTATTGATGATTCCCGAACCCTTTTTGTTTACATCTTCACTATCACATGTTCAATGTTCACCCTTTTCTATTCATGATCACTTTATACGTTGTAGTATTATGATCCAGTAATGGATTAGCAATGCTGCTTAATTAGCAAGGTGCTTTGTAATTCTGTAACGTTTCAATCTGATAGGTTAATTCCAATTTTTGAACGATTGTCTGTTGTGTTGCAAATATTCAACTACGAGCGATAATAAAACTGCATCATACTCATCAAACTTCCACCTACACCGATGCAAGAATGTTGAAGTCTCTTCAGCTTGAACTTATGCCATACCGTTCATAAATGGATCTTAAGTAAAACAGATATTGGAACGGCGGTTTTGCTAATATTAAGCAGAGACTGCGCCAACAGTCCCTCTTGGCTTGCTAATAAAATATGTTGTATTTCATTTGTTAGATCATTAGTCAAAGTATAGCAAGTCACCATGTGGTACCTCGATTGAAATTGAAGCTGCATCTCAGTCGTAGTCATGAACCAGTCGCATTCTGGGCCATATCGAAAGCTTGAAATTTGTCGACAAAGAAAAGACGTATTCCTCTTGCCCTTGTTTCTGTCCTGCTTCTCCTGCTCATGTCATTGACTGTATGCGAGGCTGCTGTGGAGTGAGGGGGAAAATGGACTTGTATTACTGTTAGAGCGATATGGTATCATGGACCTGGTCTAATATTTGGACCAGGGGGACATGAAACAACAACAACAAACAACATAGCAAGTCTTTAATGAAGACAAAAGTGAATTATGATTGGCATATAAGTGAATTGTTGGAGTAGGAACGTAATGGTCTCAGATTTAACCAAGTATATAGATTATATAGTTAATTAAATTGTTTTAGAATTTGGCGATTTCTTATAACACAAGTTTTGATATATTTTTAAACTCTGTATCCAAATCTTAAAATGAGAAACATAAACTAATTTAGAGTTGCAAGCACCTAACAAAAATTGTTCTAGCATTACTAATTGTTTACTGGTAAAACTCAATTAACGAAGCAAAAAAATAGCCAGATTTTTCAAAAGTATTCCTTTTTACATAGATTTTGGAATTATATATTTCATAAAGTGAGAATAAACTGTATAAATAATAACATTAGTCAGATTGTGTTTTCAGATGTAGCTTGAAAGAGTACGCATGAAAAATTCATAAAATGAAGATTAGCTTGGCGGAGTCTTTTGCACAATTTTATAGGTGTTCTAGGAAATTCAATTTATGTGAAATTTATTTATTCAGTTAAATGAACAAACGCTCTACCTTTCACATACAATAATAATAGAAATGTTTATGCAATTATTTTTAAATGAGCAAAAATTCCACAAAAAAGACACAAGTCTAATTTGGCGTGTTTAACAACGACCCAAAAATTACAAAATATTTGAAAGTGGGTATTCTACAAGAAAAAAAACACTTAAAACTAAAATCTCTCGTTTTATCACAGCAAACAGTTTTTAATTAATAAAATGTTTACGTACGGAGCTGTTCAAAAAATAACAATATCCCTACACGAAAAGAAATGAAAAACAGAGAAGGTTAAAGGGCTTCAGAAGATTAAACAATACAAGTTGGATGATGAAGATTGTCTTCACTCGATAAAAGTAGAAATACAATAATTCAAATGAAGGTAATCGAGTTCGAAGCTGCGTGAGGAAAAGTAATGACACAAAAAAAGTTAAGAAAGTGCTTTTCAACTTCTCCTAATGAGCACAAATGATAATGATAATGATTACATTCAATATTTACAGAACAAAGAGCATTCTCTTTAATTCAAATGAATGAGAAAGATGAATGTAAGAGCTAATAGACGATTATTTGGAATCGAATTTTTTTACCCTATTAGTAGCAATTCTTGTTAAAAACTCAGGTTTCCTATTGGCAGTTGTTTTAAACATTATCATCTAAATTTTAAAAATTATTTTGAAAAATAAATAAAACAGTGTTTAAGAAGAGTTTCTTAATTTGAAGTTAAGAACCGATTGCAAGTAATATTTATTCGATATTTAAGCGTCCTTATTATTTATTAAGCAGAAAAGTTAGCATATTATTTTTTTTAATTCAGATAATTGTTCAGGTATGTTGATTTATTTATATAAATAATATACCTAAGATATATAGTTTCTTCAAAAAGAACTGATAATTTTGGAAAAACTCTACTAATGCGCTTTTTTGTGAAAGTGGCTTCAGAATCTGTTAATCAGTGGGAAATTGTTGGAAACTACAATGCAATGTTCTCAAACTGTTCACCATTCCCAGCAACAACCTGCCGTAAAATTAGCAGCAACGTCCTACAACATCGCTAATGGAATGGCTAAATATTCATTTCTACTTCAATGCCGCCGCGACGTCCTGAATTGTGTGGGTGCACCGCATCTTTTAATAGGGCCCACAGGTGGAAATCGCACGGTTTAAGATCCTGCTGTTACGATGGCCAATCCTTACCTGTGTCGGTTGCCAGCAATTAATCCGATGCAATGAAAATATTCTACCAGGAAAGTTAAAACCTGCTTAGACTGACGAGGTCTCCCAATATCTTATATAAACCAGTTACAATTAATAAAATTAAACAGATTATTAAAAAAAACTATGAATTAATTAAAGATTAATTAAACCCTTTATATTATACAGAATGGTTGGATGCTGCTGCGTTTGGCGCGCAAAAAGGTGTATTGTTATCATCATTGATTACTTCTTTTGTTTCATATTTTTCTAGTTTTTTTCTTTTTTAATGTTTTTTTTAATTTTTTAATTTTCTATTGTTTTTTAACATTTATTGTTTTAACATTTGTAATTTTATATTGTTTTTTTTATATAAACCAGGCTGTTCGGGATAAAAATAACATTAAAGATGGTCAGATATTTGTGCAATATTTGAACATAATGACTTGATTTAATTGTATCACTTAAAAAAGTGGGCTTAGTCATGTCTGAATCAAACACGACTGTCCTTACATTTTTTTTTTTTTTGCATAGAATCATAGTTATTATATTTGCAGCAGTTTTCTAATGATTGACAACATATCATCCCGGAGTGCTATCTGTCGGTAAAGGTTGGTGCAATCACAAATAAGTGCACTAAGAAAAATTGCAGACCTCATTCATAAATCTCCTGCAGGAATAATTTAAATAACTGTCACAGTTTCTAACTATTCCATTTGAAAAAACACCAGTCCTCTTCTGGATAACCTGAATAATATTATCATCACAAAAATACAAACATATTTGGTTTTTTGGATTATATTAATTTATTATATAGAAGAGTTATAATTTATATAGAAGAGTAAAAGACACCTTAGCAAAGTTTTGAATTGGAAACTGAATTTCGAATTAATTTTGAAGAAACTACGTGAAAAAGAAGATACACACAGAGCTATATAATAATAATGCTGTTTGCTGACATGTTTCATTATTAATTTACAAGGCATGCAAATTAATTTATTACATTAGTTAAAAGGGAATAAAAATAGCTTTTCCTTTCTATAAATTTCCTTTTTTCTATTAATTATTTTGCTAAGTTAAAATAAATAAGAAAAATTTCTCTAAACTGATTATCCCAATATTTCTAAGAATAACGAAATTCGTCACTAATGTTTTCCATTAGATTAATATTTAATCATAATAATTAAATACTATTCTATTATTATTACTCCAGTAAGAGAATATTACTCTAGTAAGAATATATTACCCTAGTAAGAGTAAAAATACTTGAATTAAATATTACTCTAATAAGTATTAATGTATAAATGGAACTATAAAGAGTAATGAAATTTCAAAAAAATCAATTTAAAAATTAATATCTTCTTCACAAGACTAAAGAACAAGATATATTAATGACATCCTCAGATTATTATGTTTTTTGACAGTTCATATATTTTATATTTCCTCAATATACATATTCACGCTATTTTTCACATTCTATTGAAGAAGGAAATATATTTTTAAATTACTCATTCAACACGTCATTGTCGAAACTGTTTTGCAGGAACGTTGTATTTAATTTGATTCATTCTGTTTGAAGACTTCATCAAAAGTCCATTTAACATAATCGCCTTTTTCTTAAATTCCGTTGGGTTAGGTTCCTTTTTCGTTTTCACGATTGATTTTAAAGGACGACATTGACTTACATAGTATATGCCGAACGTGTTTTAGAATTTGATATAATATCCAAACTCATTTTAATGAAGTAAGATAAGTTCTCAAACAGCCCAGCTTAACTTATTTTGAACTTTTCTAATAACAATTTTAATGTATTCGGAACAATAATTTATAGGAAAGAAATATTAATGAAATGTAGATATTAGAGAAACAAAAAATTGAAATAGATTATTTTTTAACTGGCTGAACAATCTTTCTCTTTTGTTTCAGAATTTTTACTATAAAGGAAATGGCATTAAACCTTTAATTTAAAAATGAGAAATTTTTCATATGGAGAAACCCGATACATATTTCTTACAAATCAAAATCTCGTGATTAAACATTCAGCATTCATGCAGGAGAGAGTCACCTATATTTTAAGCATTATTTCCTGGTATAAAATATGAACTTATTTCCAAATATTTATTTTGACAAGAAATAATAGAAAAAAATTCTAATTTTATGAACTTTATTTAAATTAAACATTTGAAGTAAACAGATATTTATTTAGAAAATGAAATTCTCGAAAAATTAAGCTGGAAAAAAATGTTTTAAAACTGTGATTAACAAATAATAATAAATCGGCAGCATGCATTTCTAACCTACATCATTTTTAACAAAATAATTAAATAATACATTTTATGTGAGTAAAACAATACATAACACAATTCTTTCTAAACAATATTCTCCAGCACTGTGAAGTAGAAGATTAAGTCTTACACGGATAAGGATGACATATACGAGTAGATTAGTTCGTTGGTATAAGAGTGCTGCGTGACCTGCTATTGGAATGACTGGTTCCTACGGTAACGATAAACTTCAGCTTAGCTATGAATATAAGCGCCTTTTATCTTCATTGTTTTCCTGCTCTATACTACATGGATTATTTATAGTATGAATAAAATAACTTATCTTGGCACATAGCCTTTGGAAGATATCTATTTAAATTTTGAGCAAATATGTTTTTAAAACTAGGTTATGTATATAAAAAAGATTTCTTTTCCTTAAATTGATAAATTAAGTATTTTTTAAATATTTCTAAAACTCTTTAAGACCTGAAAGCGCATGATATGAGTTAATTATCTGATATGCATTTTATTCTCTACATAGAAAATATAAAGGACATATTATAAAATATGATGTATACTGTTTGTTTAACTGAAAAAGTTAATGAAATCAGTTGCATTTTCCTCGAAACCCTTACACCGTCTAAAGAAGATAGAATACAAACTTCATGATTTTAGTTGTAGTATTTGGTATTTTTTTTTTCGTATTTTTTCTTTATATCTTAATTATTTAAATATATTTTTGATAAAATGCATATTAATAAATAAATATAAAAGATGAAGATTTATCTATAATAGAAAAGCCCAGAGATGTGTCTAAAACTGAGCTGAGCTTAAAATAACCCCGCCCCTTTTGTCTGCGTCATTATTGAACGAGACAATCGAATGATTGTATAGCAATATTACCTCAGCTTTCAACAATGAAAGAGAAATACGCAATTAAATATTTATTTTAAACAGTGAAAACAGGTTGAATTGCGTTTCAACAATGAAAAGCATTGTTGTAAGTTATACCAAAATATACTTTTTATATAACGCTGGGCGGGGCTTAAAATAACCCCGCCCCTTTTGTCTGCGCCATTAATGAACGAGCCAATCGGATGATTGTACAATTTATTATATTGTTGTCTCGTCAATGTTAAGTTTCCTTAATGAAACCTGAATGAAACAACATTGTTACAACACGCAAAACAAAGTTAAACACACAGCTATCGATCATATATATAGTATCGTAGATTATAGTGAAACGTGTAATGAAACGTAACATTGTTGTTTAAAGTAGAAACTTCGCTTCTGCCGTGCGTCCAATTTCCCATTATTCCAGCATATGCGATGACCGTCAACAAATCACAGCTTTTGAGAGAGTAGGAATTCACTTGGATGAGCCTGTTTTCTTACAAGGGCAACTTTATGTTGCGTTATCAAGATGCTGGAATCCCATCCATGTTGAAGTTCGAATGAAAAAGTCCAAACAACAAAGAGTGTTGTTGAACGACAGCAGATATTTCACAAAGAATGTTGTTTATAATGAAGTTTTTAGTCGATACATTTATTTTCTTATTATCTTTTCGTTGAATTATGATGCATCGGTTGTTTTCATACTTTTTATTTAATTCATGCACGCAGAACTATTTAGAATACTTTAGTTTTTGTTAAAAGGGTTCTTTCTTTATCGCACTTAATTTTGGAATTGAATATTTAGATATTCTATATTTTTTCCTTAACTGTATTTACACTGTAAGTTTCACTTAAAGAGTTGAATTTTTTCTTATTTTGTATTTGGTAAAGCATTTTTTTTCTGTTAGTGGATTTTGCTTTATTTTTACTCTGACAAAACGAAAATTAATTTTTACAAATAAAATTATTAATAAAACGAAAATTAGTGTCAGTTAATTCATCAGTTCTGTTTTCCAGGCTTTTTTAAATTTCTTAATCACTTTAGCAAACTACATGAGATTTTCTTCAACAACTTTCGTTAGTAAATCTATGACAATCAATTCTGAGATATTGTTGGCAAGCTAAAAGCCCGTCTTAGACGGGCCCAAATCTTCTGGTGATTGAAATATTAACACAGAATTGTTTTCATCATTATTTGCAATTGAAGAAGATTATCTATAAAAGAATATATTAATATAATTTAGTTGCATTTAATAATACAGGGCTACAAAAATATCCATGCGCTTATTTGGTTTCCATAACTAATTCTTTGCATTTAAAATATACGGGGGGTTTTTTATTGCCCACGCCGAGCCTGCTAACCCAAAGGCAGGGGGGCGCCAGAGGGGGTTCGAGGGGGCCAGGGCCCCCCTGTCGGGGAAAAATTTTGTATCCCGTCGGGGAAAATTTTTGTACGGGGTATTCAACTGTAGTTGATAAATAATAATCTGGCAAAAATTTGAGACCAATTTCTTTACACTCGTCGCCCCTGTCGGGCAAACTCCAGCGCCATTCCTGCCCAAAGGGTATAACGCATAAGATGTACGGCTTAGAGATGTGAATTCTATTTCCCTGTCTCACTAAAGATTTTTCATAAAATTGAATTTAACACAACTTAAGTGGAAAGTAGGCTTTGTACAAAAGTAATATTATCAACGTATGAAACCAACAATAATAAAATGAATACTGATTTTCCTTATTTTCATAAAGCTTACACATTTAGAAACTAAATCACAAAATGTTAAGATGAAGCAATTGCATAAAAAAGGCACTTCATACTTTGACGCAAAGCTGAAACCATTCGTTTCTAACGTTATGCGGAAACGATATTCTAGCAGAGAGCATTTTGCACCCATTATGTGTAAGTGGGGTGAAGGCTCAAACAACAGTTTTTTCTTGCTCATCTTTAAATATTGCATTGAAATAAACCGATACTGATTAATAAGCGTTTTTTTAGTGCTACAATATTGCTCTCTTGGGGATAAAAATATTAAACTTCTGTTTATTATATGTTGCACAGGACTGATGATAATCAAATTTCATAATATTTTACAGAAGGTATACTTATAAATCTCTTAAGTACAAAGTTAGAAAAAACATTTCTAATGTCTAGCTATACGCCGTGCAAGGTAAAGGACCTACAGAAAGGAGAATTTGAAAAAATAGTATCTACTACTTTCAAGTAGAAGATAAAGTTTAGATTTAGAAAATATCTTGTTCGAAAAATTTCTAGATTTTTTTAAAAATTTTATCTGTTCAAATATGTGATTTTGCGAGAATACGATTGAATAAGAGGTTGTCTTTGAAACAGCTTCTCCATATGTTTTCAAGCAAGGCCATAAGGAATAATCAGATTAGTAATCAAGACGGTTGAAAAATTTAATATTGCTAGTCCTCAGTTTTATGCACGGTGTTCATGCATGCTGCTCTGTCGCAGCACTTATTAATATTAGTAATTAAGCAAGATTCCTGTCTAATGTCATTCTCTGAGATCAAATCCAGCGTAGAGAAGAGTCAGGGAGTCAATAGGATGTAGAAGCCCAAGTGCAAGTCTTAGGAAGAGCTCTGAAGATAAATATTTGCACACTTATTTCCCTTTATAACGCCAAATATAACGAAATGAGCGAAAAAATACTATTTTACAGGAATCAAAAGCTCTTTCTATGCTTTTGATTGAACCAAAATAGAATTTAAAAATAATTAATACATAGAAAATCATTGTTATTGTTTCAAGTTAACGAAAGATTTGTTTCAGATATAATTCCAGATAAAAAGTGACTTATAATAAAAATAATTTCTCTTTTATTCAAAATAACATGAAAAGAGATAAGCATTTTTAATCTGCATTTTTAAGCATTTGTATTTTCATTAAGAATTTCCAATTTAAGCACTCACTAATATATAATGTTGTTTTCATTAATTAATTATTTATACATAATTATATAGTAATAAAAATTTAATACTTTGCGAATTTCAGTCTTTCTACTTGTTATAAATTTAAATGTCAAATAAAATTTTCAATCAGAAACATCACGTTAATACAAAATGCTTTATTTCAACACATTACTTCAAAAATGTTATTTAAACTGACATTCGTTTGTGTAATATGTAAACTTTATACCTTTATAATTATAAATTAATAACAACTCTCTCTAAGTTTTTGATTTAACCAAAATAGAATTTAAAAATAATTAATACAAGAGAAATCATTGTTATTATTTCAAGCTTATTTAGATTCCATAATTGATTTTGTACATTTAAGGTATACGATTTACAGATTTGAATTCTATTTCTCTGTATCACTAAAGAATTGTCATAAAATTGAATTTAACCTTGCTTAATTTGAATCTCGGCTTTACACGTGAGTATATAATCAACAAATAAAACCAATAGGACCAAAATGAGTATTGATTTTCCCTATTTTCATACTACTTACACATTTTAAAGCAAAGCCACAAAATGTTACCGTTTTATAGATCAGTAAATATAACCACTGTCGCCAGAATGAAATATTTTATTTCATTTATTTTCTTGTGCACCTTAACAGGATTATCACATTCCAGCAAACAACAGTAGTTTGACACTGTGAGTATTTTCTATAGCACTTGACACCGCCTTTCGCTTTCCTTCATATCCTGTTAATCCTTCTTACAATGCTCCAAGTTTTCTCGGAAGTGATCTAAATATGAAAGGAAATGCAAATTCTGACTTATTCTAAGGTTTTATATTTATACACCTTGTTGCACTTAATTTATATATTTCTTAGTTCCCTAAAATTTTTGAAACAGCTATTTAAAACAAAAACAAAGTTTTTCTTTCAGGAGGAATCAAATAATCTTCAGTTTTTTCAATAGGTCCCTGATCAGTGACCCTCCAAAAATACGTTCTTTTACTTTTGCCTCAGAGGAAACAGGAAATATGCTTGTTGGATACTTTTGCTGATTAAAGACAATTTTCAATTTTATCTAATGTCGTCATAAAATACTTTTACTCCGATGTAATATGTAAACAAGGAAATAAAAATTCATCAAGCTGTTAACTGCTGTTAACTAACTACTACTACTAAGCTGTTCCGCAATGTGTGTTTAAAATCTGATATCAATGTTCTCGAGTTTTCCTGTTATTCTTTTAATTTGTACCGTCCCATTTGCGAAGCTAAAAGAATACTTGGTGTAACTTGGTGGCATTGTCTTAAATAACAGCATGGAATTTTCAAACCATCCATTTATGATCATTGTAAATTAGTTTTTCTGGTGTATGTTCAATGTTTTTAAGCGTATGTTTAACATGAATGGAATGAGTGGGTGGTACTTATATTAGAATAAAATTATCCAGCAAGATAACTTTTCGAATCCTCTTGTTAAATCAAAGAAGACACTTCGTTCATATATCGTATGAAGCAGTTTGAAAGGTTTGATATGTCAGTACCTTACGTCAAAGAGTTTTCTAGCTTTAAATATCGCTCAATGTTTTTCTATCGAGTCCATAAAAAGTTCCAGATTTTCTCGGGGGAGAGGGTTGCTTTTATTCAACTGAAGTTACAAGTTCTGAATAATTCTTTGAGAGATTTTAAACACTCACCAAATCGTTTAATTCTTTCATTTCCGTTAAAATCAGTTGATATAATTTGCTGCATCTATTTCAATCGCAATAGAATAGCCAGCATAGGAATGATTGATATAACTGTCAGTTTCTTTATTTTACGCTCACGTATAAATTATTATCGCCTTTTAATCTCTTTGTATGCAAGCCTACAAACTGTATATGAAGTCGACTTACGATAAATTATTGTCATTTAAAATAATTAAGTGATCTAAAATGAACAGACTTTAGTACCTTCCATACTTTTAAGCAAAGTATTTTTTACTTTTTTATTGAAGATATTGTGTATTTTTTAATACATTGCTTGTTTCAAATACTTGAAATTACAGAAGTTGTAAGTTACAAGACAAAACTACGAGCCTTTCCGATTCATGAAGAGACATTTTATATAAATTGCAAGTATATATAAAAAAGGAAAATTACTGTTGTCCTGTGTGAGAGAAATAAAATAAATGTATTTCGCTTATCCTGGTTGAAAATGCTGTCTATTAAGTATCTAAATGTTAAGAAACTTCCATTGATTATATATTTTTAAAATAAACCTATAACCTGAAATATCATGTTTGGACAACTTTTTTTCTCTTATAATTGCACAATTTATTTGAGCAAGTGGTTACCATTCAGTATAAATAAAAATATTTTACTAAGTATCTGAATACAAAACAAAAACTTTCTAACGATTTGTAAACAATTCAACCCGCATTCTTAAATTAAAAACGACTTGTAATATTAAAACAACTCTTCATAGACCAATTTCCTTTTAAAAGTGAATGTGTCTAATTTTATAAAAGGGAACATTCTCCCTTTCTTTCCGATATTTATGCAGTTTTCTATTTATACTTAATACTGCATAGGCAGAATGAAAATGTTTATCTTTCATGGCAAACGTCCAACGTTACCGCCATTATAACAGTAACGAAAAGTTTTTCTGCTTTTCGGATAAAATATTTTGCAGATTATGGAGAGGAATTACAAAATAGGATGTCCTGTTAGATAAGCCTGAAACCTACAGTGGGTGATAGATTTTAGAGAACAGAGGTGTGCAGTGAGCCATAATCTTTGAAAATCTCTATTGGACAGGACTTTTAAATGCTGACGAATCGTTTTGCTGTTGAGAAGTTTAATTTTATTTTATTACAGAGCCAGCATTTTACTCACATCATCAATATCTACACTTTTTGCCTAAGCCTAATTAAAATATATTGTTTGTTTCTAGTTGAAAAAATATATAGAAAAAATATGAAACTACATTAGTTAAATAAGTTTTTATTCAATTGATATCTAAATTTGGATATTGAATTACTCGTTAGAGAATATATTTCCAAATAATTGCCTCATTTCTTTATAGTTCCCTTTCTTAACATAACAATGAAATAACTGCTGTCTTAAAATAATTAAATTATATTTAAAAGGAAAATTTAGACTCGGAGTACAGACAAAAAAAGTGAAGAATTTATATTGTGTCCGAAAAACATCCCGTAAACAAGATTAATTATGATTAAATTGTTAGCACTGCCTTTCAACATAAAAAATAAAGAAATATTAAATGCATTCATATTCTGCTTTATTTTGTTAAAATTTAATAAAGGAATTGTAATTGGACACTTAAAGAGTTTTCATCGTTCTGGTTTAAAGTAACTTTGCATAAATTTCTTTTTATAAAATATTAATAATATTCAGATTTTTTAAAACAATTCCTTATTAAGATTGTAGACAATAAATCTGTAATTCCTCCACACATTTAAAAAACTTAATTTTCAAGCTGAAATATTTTAGGGTGCAATTAATGAGAAATGGCTTCATTTTCAGATATTGTTTTTCATGTAAAGAAAGTTTGAATAATGTAGGGGGAACAAGGGGATATTGATATACTTTTTTCGGAAAGCTAAAAAATGATTTTAAAACGGAAATAATTAGAACTAATGCACTATATTTATGCATTTATTAATCTGATATAGGATTTCAGTCGAGTTTTAGTCATAAATGAAATAATAAAATATTTATTACACTTTTTTCCCTAAAAATGGATTTGTATCACTTTGCCCCATACAACAGGTACATTGATACACACGAAAATAATTATGGTTAATAGGTATGGGATAAAAACAAAAGGTGTTTTATCAACACAATTTACGTTCGAAATCAAGTTTTAAAAGATTAACAAAGAAACAAACTTTTATTTTAATAAAATTTCAACATTTTTAAGCAGACTTGAAAATTTAAACAATAATGCCTCAGAAAATAATTTATCTCTACAAATAATACAGGAGAATGTGTGTCTGTGTGTGTAAATATACTTTGGGGGGACAAAATGTGTACCTCAAAGTCATTTTTTGATAATTTATTGAATTAAAAATTAAGGGAAATTTTCGCGTTCTTCCTTGATGACTTACGAAAACAAATTAGCACAAAAATAATTTTCACACCATTTAAAAATGGAAAAATTATCTTTTTCATGATATTAATTAAATTTCAGTACATTTTTTCTCTCTAATTTTAATAAATTCGTAAAAAATATTTTAAACTTAATTACAATAATTCTTTTTATTTTTGCAATGAAATTCAAACTGTATTCATAGTTTAAACTAATGCTTAGTTGCGTGTTTCTCTTAGATAGTTCATTTTTACGTTTTTTCCATTTCTGAAGACGATTTTGCAAAGTAGTCGCTGTTAAGGCACATTGATACACACAGAAGATGTGTATGAATGTGCCCCTGAGTCAACTGCATCACTATGCCCCCCCCCCAGAGACTTTTTTTACTTAAAACAAGTGGTCACGTAAAATCACCACTAAAAAACCTCAAAACTTAATATAGTTCAGAAAAATAAATGTTTTTTCCTACCTTTGGAGTAGATTCCTGGAAGGAAAACGTAATTAGTGAAAGAGCTCACACAACGCGTACTTAGAGTAAAATTTACTTGGACTAGAAGAATGGTGGTTTGATTCATTTGTAGATTAACTTTTGAATTATCACGACCGAAAAATATACCGTGTGCTAAGGGTTACAGTGGCATATATATGAGGGGATATGAACATCTTTAGCCATTCCAATGTTTCCGCGTATCAATCTACCCCAACTCCCCCTATTATATTAATCCACTGTATTTGAATTTTAAATCAAATTTAAAAATGCGTTCAAGTAATGATAATGTTTCTTTAATAAGATGATAAAGAATATTACTCTTCTCTCTAGTGATTTCAGTGTGAAAGTAAAGAAATCTCTTTACGGGCCACAAATTACTTTTTAAATATTTACAATCAGTCATTAATTCCAGTATACACTCGATAATAATATATGCATTAGATATGTTGCAATTTTCATGACCCAAAACAACTATATATATCAGAAATAAATAGCAATATAGGAAGCATACAATATTTGTTTACAGCTCAAAATAAAAATAAAATTCTTTTAAAAAAACTTCAACCCCTTAACAGTTTTATTTTCTTTGCTATCTAATAAGATGACGCCTTCTCTTTTGGAAGGGGGCTTTCTTTTTCACTCCTTTTGAGAAGGCATAGAATACTTGAGTTATTTATGGATTTTACATAATTTGTGTATCAAAGTTTTAAGCTAATTAATGATTAAATTTTAGTTTATAAGCCTACAAATACGGTAATTCGATGTGAGTACGACGTACGGGCCCGACGGATAAGGGGTTAAAAACGAATTTTAATAATTATTGTCAGAAATGAATAAAATAAATCTCCTACAACCCAAGCTTATAAAAATCTAAATAAATTACTACCAGTAGACACTATCCCCTTTTCTGAGTGTTCTTCCTGGAGAATGGCGGTAATAAGCCTTTACTTAATATAAATAACCAAATGAAAAGTCAAATTTGAAATGCTAGTGGAGTTGTGCAAAATTTACACCCTAAACATTCCTCCTAAAAACTCCCTAAAACATTCTCATGGAGAATGATAAGCAGAATAAAATATAGCTAATGAAATAAATGGTTACTTTGAATGACAGAATGTGAAATCAGGTAGTCTATAGCGTAATGAAAATTTTATATTTGAACAAAGCTATTTAATCATTCAGCTAAAAATTAAATAAGAAATTGTTCCTTCTAAATATCAAATATTGGTACATATTTTGCACTTTTTTGTAAGCAACAGAATAATCAGAGAACGTGTGGAAAAACGCAAATAAATCCAGAAGAACTCTATTCAAGAAAATAATTTTCAATCAGAAAGCTAAAAAGCAGAAAATTGCACGATACTAAGATGATGAAGATGTTTTTGTTATCATTTTGCTGCTTTTATTTTTTTAATTGTCATTCTTATTTGTCACTATTCACTCATGTTTAGTAAAAATCATGAATGAACTTATTTATCATTCATATATTTTACCTAGAAATTTCTGTTTTATTCTAAAGAAACTGAAACAGAGAAAATGATGTTTTACAACTGTTAGAATCTTCTCTTCATGAATCTAAAAGGCAAAATGGTTGGATATTGGTTAGATACAAAATCTGTGTTCTCCAAATTCCATCTAATTCCTACTTAATACATGAATTTGTATTTTTTTCATCATTTGTATTTGAAATGCGTTAATCATAAATCTATAAAATTTTCTTCTTACCATAATGTGAAAATTTAGTTTTTATCTTCACATTTTAAGGGAAATGCAAAATTTTGTGACGTTTAACATGCAGCAAAGAATAAGGAATTATTTTTTAAAATAAAAATTATAATGTTTTGCATGCTCGGAGATCTTTCGGTAAAATTATCATAATAAAATATAAGGTCAGCATGTTAGTAGTAGTTCAATAAAATTACTTCCATCTTCAAAAAAAGCAGAAAATTGGAAAAATATTGTTTAATAATATAATTCAGAAGTACATAATGGAAAATTTATCTTCTAAGATTATTTTGCTGCTTGTTCCGCTATATTATACTTAGGAAGAACAAATAAACTCGAAAGAAAACCCTGCAATATTCAGCAACAAAAAAATGCAGATTCATGATTATATAACTGAAAGAGAGAGAAATAACGAAAAATGTATTCTTATTGAAAAGATATTAGTTTGTTCTTTCGGAAATTTGATACTTATTTCAGTATTGTTATTAACTCTTCTTTTATTTTTAATTTGTATTCTGATGCTTTCGTTCTCACAATCAAGATGATTTTTCAAATTTAATCACTTTTAGGCAACTTAAGTTTGAATAACAATGCAAAATATACAGCTTTAATTTCTTAATAACTCATTACGGCTTTCAGCATAAATTCACTCGTTTCTCTATTATTAAAATGAACCTTTATACTGTTAACAGTGAAATCTTTGGAAAAAATGTCATTCCTAAATCGATCTTTCCCCTCAATATTCATTTTTACACAAATAACCATGCATTTAAAAGTAAAATGAATCTGAATTTAATTGCGATCAATAATTAATAAAGGTTTAAATCGAAATCTTACATAAGTCGCTAATGTAAATTAATTTCTTGATTCGCGTCATGAAACCTTAAAATCTTTTTTTAAGATCATTCATAAATATAAATTAATTTGGAGTACTAAATTATAAATTTTTCGTCCAGTATTTCTAGAAAATAGAAATTCTGAAGGGTACTAAAATAAGAAAATTTTTTCTTTAAAAATACTTTTTTGCAATTTTTCAACCATAAAAAGCAAAGTATCTGAAAACAATTCTGTTTTCCCTCTAAGAAATAAAGTACTATTATTGAAACAATGAATGAACTTAAATCAATGATATACTTTCAACTTTGGTCGATAACAGTTTCCCTTCTTTTTTGCGACTTCATTATTCCACAATCATGGATTTTTAAGCCCTTAGCATAAAAATGAACAAAGTGCGATATAACTGCGTCATTTTCATTAAAGCTTTTACAATTCAAAAAATTTGCAAACACGTAAGTAAATGATAATTTGATGGTGCAAAGTTCGAGCTATTTGATAGCTGTAATATCACTTCTCAACTAAATTCAATTTTTTACGAGTCACTAAAGAAGCGTAAGATCTAATTCTTAGGTGATTTGTCAATTCAGGACATTTTTCTGCCGTTATTTTACATAATTTCACTAGTTTTTTTACATTTGAACTAATAACTTGATGGCTTGGAAGCAACTGAAAATTTTCTATACCTGTGAAGAAATTCTGCTTTCGATATGGTTTATAGTGGTTCATCACGTTTCCTCTAGGCACAATCCATTGTTTTTATCTATTTATCATTCGTTTTAAAAATGGACCTTTTTCAATGCATTTGAGGTATAAGCCGCAGATATGTTAATCTAGGTTCATTGAATTTCATTCAATTACCGCTCTGACCACTGAGGGTTCTCAAAATCTGAGTACAGTTGTATACGGAGGTCTGCTTACTAATGGATAGGTGAAATAGATTCGCCCACCCGTTTCCCCTTTTCTCCTCACTACGGGTAGTGGAAAATGTCAATGGAAGGCCTTTCATCTCTTATCTCTACCTCAAGGCGTCCCTTAATGACCACTCGCCCAACTGCCTTCTCCCCGCTTTCGGAACAGAAATCGGCCGAAATCCACCCAACTAGTATAGAAGTTGCATGGCCGGTTACGGCCGGCTTAGGAGCCAGAGGGTTAAAATGGAATTCAAATGTCGAGCCTTTTAAAAATCTCAGCTTTTATAAATGCCTGTTGATTGTTGAAAATGAACTTTAGGACCCTTTTCCTGATCTCATATACTAAATTTGACGACCCGAATTGATTATAGCAATCGCTTGGCTAGCATCAAATTAAGTGGGTTGACAGAAACGTCTGTGTTCTCTAAGTGAAAAGTCACCAGAAAGAAATTTGGTAAGCCAGTTGTGACAAGTGAGTTATCAACACTCCACGTATCTCTTTGTGAGCATCAACATTTTTCTTCCCTTGTAAAAATTAAAAAGTAAAATACGTTGAAAATTGTCTTTTTCGCATTCCATGTTAAAATCAACACCATACAAACAGCTCTGAATAATATTATGCGCAACTTCCGTCAAAAGTAAGGTTTAAGCATTAGATTCCTAACATCACATGAAATAAGTCGTATGACTGATAGAAATCATTCAAAAAAGCAGCTTAACTCTATTTGCGAATAACGCAATTATTTTTGCACCAACCTGATATATAAATGCTGCAAAACATAAATTAAAAATGAGCTATTGAAGGTTAAATATATTTTTGGGTAGGTGTATAACCAAAGTAAACCTACTTTCAATAGTGAAAAAAGGCAAATAGAGCAAAAAGATAGATAAACTAATACATTATCAGCAACAAAAGTGTTATCGTATTATTATGTACATTTTGAATAATTTTCTATGGCAATGGGCACATAACAGACTTAATACTATTCGCGAGATTGAAAAGTACTTTAGATCACACTTTGTCTCAATATAAAATCGTAATTTAATCTATTAAACTAATTTAGTTATCCTTTGTTAATACTAATAACTACTTTTCAAACTCCAACAGTGTCACTTAAATTACAGTGGTTGAAAAACATTCTCACGAACAACTTATCAAGAACCCGACTTCGACTCCTAATGCGTTTCATATGTGATGAGAACAATTTCATTGTAGAGGATAATAATTGAGCACTCATCTACCCAGACTGACACACACTTCCGGCTACTTATGACTTTTTTCCCTCCACGTATTTTTTTCTATTTTGTATTGTTTTCTATGTTGTTCTGCCCAGTGTATGTTTCTTTTTCATTTTTATTTGCTTTTATACCTGTTACTTGTTTCTGTCCTTTCTTAAAAAATAAAATTCACCTCCATCCATCCAAACCGGAAAGGAGCCAAATGGCTCTAAACACGGGGATGCAAGTGGTGTAATGTAATGTAATGTTATACTAATTACTGAACCACAAACATCCATCAGAATTTAGAAATATGACTAAAATATAAGACGAACATCCATATAAAGAAGCGAAATGACTTGATTCATTACACCTTCCTTCTCACTGAAAATGTCATAACATTTTATATATTTTCTTGATACTGCTTCTGTCACCAAAATAATTAGGCAAGACCAAGGCATTTAGCATTTTGCTTCGTTAAACTGACTGCTCAAAAAAAGACTGTGAATTAGTGAAGACTTTATTTTTCATATATCTTTGGAAATCTGGCACTTTATAAATAACTTCAAGATAACAATATCTTTTAAGTTAATTTTTTTGGAATAAATTACTTTCTTGAGTTCTCTTTTGATAAAACGTCTAAACTGCTTTGAAAAACTCTCCCCTGATTTGCCCTAGGAAATGCTATTACATAGGAGTGAGGAAGTCGAATATGAAAAACTGTTACATTGCCCCAGGACATAAGGCGAAAGCTGTCAAAGCCTAATATCAAAATGCACATTTTTAAAAACTTGCATTAAAAGGAAATATTTTTTAACTTCTAGATTTCAAGACCATTTCCATGATGACGAGTACAGAAGCTTTGCGAAATCGAATGAATTTTCAGATCATTCTTAACTGTTATTGACAAATTTAATTGTTGGGATTAAAAACATGTATCAAAACAGGGAATAAAAATAAATAACAAACATCGTTTTCTTTAAAAATAAGTCGAGTTTAAAATAAGGGCGATTAATATTTACCTGCCATTAAAGTTACAGTGTACGCATTCCTTGTTATGATAATTACTTGACATTTATTAAATAACAAAATATTTTTATATATTTTTTTAAGGTTCAAATATTCTGTTTTAAACTGTACATTATCAGTCACAAAGTACTACTAAATTTGATAATAAGTAATTTTTTGCAAATTATTATTCAAATGGAAGAAAAGGGAATTTCTTTATTAATATAAAAATAGAATTTTTAATTTTATAGATTAATATATATGAGACAGATATATATTGAAGGAGAAGGAAAAATAAACGAAATAAAATTTTCAATCAATTTAGAAAAAAATCCTTATCACCTTATCTTTAATTTGCTTCAGAAACTGATGTTTTATTTAAATGTTCTGCATAAAGTTAAAAGCAGTAAATACATGGCTCAAAATTGAAGTTTTTTGAATATATTTGCATCATTAACCTTTGTCTTGAACTTAAATAGAAATGCAAATTATTGTATTAGTAAATGAACCCTCTATTGAAGCGTTTTAATGACATGAATAAGATTACTTTTTCAAACATTTTTCAAGTAACTCTTTCCTAAATTAAGCTTTATTAAATTGATTGGAATTAATAATTAACGAAACTCTGAAAGTTCAAAGGTATTTATTTTTATTTTATCAATAAAGTTTTGCACTTTCGTTCGTATTTAATGAGAGACGTATTTAGAAACGACGTTTGAAACTGTTTTCTCAATTTCTTTCAGGCATATTACACGTTTGTTACAAATGCAGCTTGAATCATTTGAAGCATCAAAAGTAAAAATAGTAAACTGTATTTCAATTCGGTTGTGAGAGAACTAATTATATACTACTTTAATGAGGTCTTTTATCCTCTCCAACAAATGGGCGTGACAAATTTATTCATAATTATAAAAAAACTATAAAAAATTCTTACAAAGGTCTTGTAATGCTGTTAATTTATGCAATAATGTACTAAATCTACCTTTAGTACAAAAATAGGAATTTCATACCTTTATCCAACTCTGAAATAATTCATTTCTAACAATAGGCAGAAATGAGAGAGTAGAATGAGAGTAATTTTGTTTTAGTGTTGGGATTAAGGTCCATGTAACATGATTTTTTACATTCTGAGCTTCAGATATTGCAATGAAATAAGTCGATACAGATTAGCAAGCGTTTTCTTGTCATTTCTTGCTTTCTTTTGTCTTTGCTTTCTAGGCAATAAAAATATTACACTTCTGCGTACTTAATTCTGCAGAGGACTCATGATGAGTAAATTCTATAATACAGACGACGCTCGTTATAACGACCCTCTGCGTCCCACAGCAAAAGGTCTTTATAACGAGTGGTCGCTATAGTGGGTATAATTAAAAACTGTACACATGCACGCTCAGCAGTTCCACATAAATAGGCGATTTTTAAAGAGATTCTAACTAAATATTCAACTTACTTTTTATCGTTGGTATTAAAAATAAAATTTTATCAATTAAAAATATATTTCTAAAACAGATTGTAAAGTAGAAAATAAAGGGGGTTATATACTTACAAAACATCAGAAATGGTTGTTTGTCTTTTCTGCATATGTGCTTTTAGTAAAACATAATTTTCCATTCAGTTAAAAATGATAAATAATGTTCTGCCTTTCAGAAAAACATTTTAAATTCTCAACAACACTTGAAACATTTTTTTATTCTAGGCTATTCTAATTTCCATGGTGAATGTTGTTCGCTCCCCAAATCAAAGTTGAACTGTAACACTGAAGACTCTACATCTACGAATCTTGGTAATACAATAATCAAGGTTATTTACGTTTAGAAACATGTTGCTTTTGGAAAAATACCGGGAAGTGTTCGCTGAATTCGGACGTTGTATTGGGATTAGACGACACTGTACGGTCGTTATATCGAACGTAAAATAACAGTGCATAGGGAAACACAGTTGGGGATTTTATCACCGGTCGTTATAATGGATTGGTCTTTATAATGTGTGGTCGTTATAATGAGCGTCGACTTTATATTACAAAAGGCATACTGATGGATCTCTTAAGCTCACAATTATGAAACATATTTATAACGCATATCCATACAACTAACTTGCAAAGCTATGGAAAGGAGAGTTCGAAAAAAATATATTACAATTATCAACCAGAAAATTAAGTTTAAATTTTGAATATATCTTGTTCAAAAAATGACTAGATTTTTTAACGATTTTATCATTTGAAGTATGGGATTTTGCAGGGATGTTATTGAATAGGAGGTTGTATATAAGACAGCTTTTACATTTGATTTCAACTTGGGCTATATGAAAGAATGAGATTAGTATTGAAGACGGTTGAAAATTTTGTAGTGCTAATCCTTAGTCTTATGCACTGATCTGTAACATTAGTTATTCACAATATTCTTTAAGCAAGCTTCTTGTCTGCTGACATTCTCTTTTGAAAGCAAATCCCGTATAAACCGTAACGAAAAAGGATAGCGAAATTGGGTATAGGAGCTACGAGTGTCATTCTTAGGAAGCCCCATGAAGACAAATAGTCATACATTTATTTCACTTTATAACGCCAAATATAAAGATGGAGTGAACAAATAATATTCTCCAGGAGTCAGTAATTCTTGATATGCTCCTGATTTAACCAATATAGAATTAAAAAGTAGAAGTAATTAATAAATTGAAAATAACTGTTATTATTTCAAGTTAACGAAAGATTTGTTTCAGATATAATTCCAGATAGAAAGTAACTTATAATAAAAATAATTTCTCTTATATTCAAAATAACATGAAAAGAGATAAGCATTTTTAAGCATTTGCGTTTTTATTAATAATTTCCAATTTCAGCATTTACAAATATATAATGTTGTTTTCATTAATTAATTAACATATAATTATATAATAATCAAAAGTTAACTCTTTGCGAGTTTCAGTCATGTTATTTGTTATAAATTTAAGTGGCAAATAAAATTTTCAACCAGGAACATCACTTTAATACAAAATGACTTTTCTTCATCATATTACCTCAAAAATTTTATTTAAAATTATATGCTTTTGTGTAATATTTAAACTGTATACCTTAATAATTATAAATTAATAAGCCGATGACTTTATATTATGATCTCGAGATAGAAAATAAATCAAAGTGTCATACTGAAATATGCAGTTACGATAAAAGGTCAATAATTTTAACCTCTGTATTGCTCCTTCGCTGGAAATTCAATTAAACCAGTGGTGCGCAAAGCGTGGGTCGCGAATCCTGTGGGGGTCGTGAGAAAATTTGTGTTGGTCAATAAATTCAAAGAAATTTATTTGACAATATAAATTATATGTCTTTTCTTCAAAAAACCTGGTCAAGACCCCCGGGGTAGAAAGAAATCCTTTGACAAAGTGAGGGGGTCGGAAATGGAAATAGTTTACTCATCACTGAATTAAACCAACAAGAAATATGAATAGTCTTAGAATCATATTGGATGATAGACTCGGTGGGATGACCCACATTATTTATACAGGAGAAAAAATCTCATGAATATACTCAATAGATTTACAATATCTAAAACCCGCAGAGGAATGCCAGGCAAAGCCCTGTAAGCCTTATACAAGAAAGCCTTGGAACGGTATAAAAAATAACCGGCATCCAGCTGCAGGTCCCCTTGAGAGTAACGAAGGTATTTCGAACATCATCAGCGATGCCTTTGCAAGTTACTAGGGGAGTACAGTGGATGTTGTCTACGAATTGGAAACCGTCATTTATAGACCAAAGCATCACAAAAAGAATGTCACCCTCTTCGGAAACATCCTTGAGAGGCCTGAACATACAAGTCCATTTGGATTCATCCCCGTAATATCAAGGCAGTGCAATACGACAGAAACAGCCCAGAAGCCCAACTATCAATTTACATTTACCCAAATTGAATGATCATATTTCTACATCATGGACTCACAGCTCTCTAGAGAATTTCAGTACAGTCAGAAATATTACTGTTCCGTTTTTAGGTATAGACAATCGCTATTGAACAGACCCTTCTTTGAAAGGAATAGCATGGGTCAGATGAAGTCTGCCACACCTTCTCCTATAGCATGAGTTTATTAAAGGCTGTCAGGAAATTTCATCGAAATAACAATGCGATTGAGAAGGTCATCAGCTACTTGATGACATAGTCTCACTACATAAGTAAACGCTCACATCAGATTGTAGGAAACGAGGTAGCAAATAAAGCTGCTGAAGCAGAAAAAAAAGCCTGCTTATTCCTGAAAGACCGCCATGACGCAAAGAGTTTTCGAAGTGTCGCATTATAGATGGAATAATAATAAAAAGGGCCGCCACACTCACAACACATTTCCGCAAGTTTCAAAAGCTAGAAGTATAGATAATAATCACATAACGTAAGCCATTAGCAACCACAGACTTTGTTCTCGGTTTTTTAGAAGATTCAACAACAGAGTCTGCAGTTGCCGATTTTGAGAAGAGTCATCTGATGATATTGTACATTAAATTCACAGGTGGCCTTTCCTAGCTCATTTCAGGAGATTAATCAAATCATCAACGACACTTCATGAACTTATCGCTAGTAAATTTTTAATTCTGAAAGTAAAATTCTGAAAAGCGTTAGCGAAAGCGAAAAGACATCTTTGCAACAAACTAATCCCACTCATCTTTCCTCCGATCATTAATTCTTTGATGTCTCTGATTCATACTTCTTTTGAAAATGAATCTCACTACCATCTATTTACACTCTGTAAATTTGTTTTTCTGTTTAATATTATTGTCATATATATTACATTTCCCTTGTATGTGTTTACTTACCTTAGATAGTGTGTTTTTGTATACAGTGTGATTGTATATTGAACTTTACTTAGACTTGATACTAGGTCTGAAGAGTCTTAACGAAGTTTAATGAACATTTCTTTTTATCTGTACCGCATAAATAGTATGTGTATCTAGACTTTATCTTCGATCTGAAAGAACACAGGTAACTAAATTTTTTAAAAAAGATCTAATGAGTTTTATCCTCCGTAACTTTACTGCTGACACATGTCAAATTACTATCAATCTCAAAATCTTACCTGCTACAACAAAATCTAATTCGATTTATCACGAGATATATTTTCCATAATCATATAAAAATAAATGAAAAATTTTAACAGAATTAATCTAATTATCAACTTGTTTGTACAATTTAAAGAAAGAGATAAAAGGATAAAAATATTGAATAAGAGCAGTTTATTAGAAAAGAAGTGTTTATACACATATATTTCAGTTGAAAGAGAAGGTCCATTAATACAACAAAAGATTCGAAGGTAAATGTTTCTTTATATTTCATTTAGATAAATTTTATCTTTTCTCCTTGGAAAGCGTTCATTTTAATATTTTATTTTTACTGCTTCTAAGAGGAGTCTTTATTATTTTTCTCGAATAAAAATTCTGTTTTTTAGTTCTTATTATAATAATTATGGATTCTTTAAATGTATTGAATGTTTTCTTCAGCTGCATATATGAGTGGAGAAAAAGAATTTGGTTTCATCTAATTGAACTATTTCAACAGATTTAATTTTGTTCAATGGAATGGCATGAAATGGAAATCTCAGTAATGGAATGATTTCAGAAATAAATAAGTAGGAAAATATGTTTACACTTTTTGACGGTTTTGAATGTCAAATTGCAGAATGTTCTTGCATTGAAGCATAATTCATAGAAAAAATAAATTGCATTATCATTTGAATTCACTTACCGATAAATAAAGCACGGCTTTCTCAATAAGTGAATTTCTGACACAATTGGTTTCATTTCTTTTTTTAAATGCTTTGAGATTTCTCTTTTAAACAATTTTTCTACCAGACATAATTTATTGAGGCATCTTCTAATAAGTATTATTAAATATGAATTCGTTAAATAGTTTTTCCGCTATAAAATGTAAAAAGTGTATTGCACTTGTTTAAATTTGTTGAGTTTTCTGTTATTTCTTAAATAAAATATAAAATTAAATAAGAGAACTCATAAGAATCTTGTAAAATATGGTTATAAAATTGGTCTTTATGTTTATTATTGGAATTAATAGAGAACAGTGCTTTCTTTCTTAAATAACTGATTTGATTTTTCGAAATGTCTTTTTGTCTATTGTCAAGTTTTTTCTCCCAATTTTAGTCAGGTTATGAGTTACAACATGATTGAAGTTTTCTTTTATCATTACTATTTATAGCAGATTGAGAAAAGTTTAAGCAGTCGACAGCAATAAAAATATCTTTTAGTTTTCTTGTGGATTTGTTTCAAGTTGTATGCAGTGATATTACACTTAATATTCTGTTTTACATTAAACATTGAGACTCAAAATGTAAGTTTACCAAATTTTATGATTTGCGAATATAATAACGTGAATAAATAACTTGGTCACTATCATTTCTCTAATTTAATTCTGTGAATGAAGCACTTCCCAAGATACTTAAGAACGCATTTTTCAAATTATGATAAATATTCATGAATATTTGTGTTGCGTGTTTTGTGTTCCAAACATAAATACCACCAAATTCAGTACTTACAAATATTCTTCTATTCTGTATATACACTGTATAATTTATTGTATTTGTATTTATTGAGGAAACACGATGGAACTTCTTTGAATATTTCAGTCTTACCATCGCAAGACTATTTTTATACCACTCATATTATAGCCTGTTTAATTCAAAGCACGACCTTAAGAACGTTTTATGGTTTTTCCATTATTTTTCTTTTTTTTCCTTCGGCATGAAATATGTTAACTATCAATGAGACGAAGAGAGTAATTTCTGAGAACCATAAGGATTGTGTATAAATTATTACTTAGAAAAATAAAAGCTAAAGGTTTTATTGTAATTGAAAACATACGTATTTCAGAATTAATTTCTAATTTTAAATATATCAGCAGTGGAAAATATATTAATATTTCCGTTAACTAATCCTTGGTAAAGCCTAACTGTAGGAAAATTTTTCAAATTTATTCTGGTCTGAATGAGTTTAGTGTTAACATCTGAACTACTGAAAACATTTAAACCAAAAGATGTTTAGGAAGAACTCGAAGATCTACCTGAACAGGAAAATTCTTTATTTTGCAGAAGTTAATGCTGTGAATGTAATCTATTTTTAATACACTTCTTAAACTTGACTCTAAATAATAAATTTAAGTTATATTTAAACAATGCAATATGGTAATTCAAATTAGTTTTCTATATCAATAAAATTCAAACAAAAACTCTTTTTAATATATATAATTCTGCAATAATCACGTATAAGTTTGTTAATTATTTCAAAAGCTTCATTTTTTTTAAATGTAGAATCAAAAGTTATGTTTTTTGCCTTCTGCTTCCAAAAGTATTGCATTATTTTCTGCATATCATTAGAAGCACAGAAGATGAATATGGTTTTTCTTACCAAGCAAAGCAATAGTTGAAAGCACTGCAAGGCAAAGCAATAATGTATTTGTGATCAAATTGCCAGAAGGATTTCATTTTGAACTCTCCTTCGTTAATGATTTGCTGTCGGTTTCTCTAATAATAACATAACATCTCCAAGCATTACCGACCTTTGACTTGACTAAAAATACTAAAAGGAATACTCCAAGAAGTCCAGCAAATTGCCAGAAATCCTTACGAAACATAAGGATTTGATTGCGCATTATGCAAGTCTAATGCAATTCGCTCCATAAAATGTGCAACCCTCCTTATAGATTTCAAGTGGAACCTTTTGTTCAAATTACTTAATGGATCCGTAATAACAGAGAAATTTTTGAAACGGGGCTCTAGTAGCTAAACTTCATGGTAATTTTAATGCACTATCTTTATTTCTGTGAAATGCCGAGGATTTAAAATTTCACAACAAAACTTTAAGATACACGGCAATGCCTTGCAATTTGCTTGTCACTAAATTCATTAGCTGTAAGTGGTAAGAACTAAAACATTTCTTATAACTTTAATTTCAAAAATGAGCTTCAAATTCTCTAGAACTTTAACTGCGAAAGTCCCGAGGAGAAAATTCCATTTGGCAATGGTTTCTTAACTCCGAATTTCCATACCATTTTCATGAATCAAAATCTCTGATTTCTAGAAGAAAAACAACCCTCAACAACTTGAAATTTAGTGCTAAAATTGTTGCCCGAGCTTTCTTTTTGTACATATGAGGGTGTGTTGGACGAGAAATAAATATTTTCTGCAACGTTAAAGAGCTATAAAATCGCGTTAATTTTTTTCTTCCACATGATAATGGATTTCGGCTATCACAGAACTTACACGGAGGAAGGAACGCATTAACTTTTAAAAACACAGCGTAATTTCACAGACGTCGAAGGAAAAATTCTTAGTTATTTATGGAAACATTACTTATGACATTTTCAGCGTGTACAATAGGAAAAGTGAGAGTTTGCTGTGCATGTTTTCAATTTTTATTTTAGGATTAATGAGAATGCTATTCTGAAGGTGTTTGGGTGAATAAAATATTTCATATTCAAAGTTCATTTTATACAAGTATCACTATAAGCCATTAAACAAGAATCATGCACATCATTTCAACATTTATATATGAAACTGTATTTGAGTGGAACAAAGAGAAGTGACTTTGTCTTAGGTTTACGATGATTTTTTCATGAAAATAATTACATATATTTGTACATATAAAGAGAGAATAAAATATTATATAAGGGATTTGCTATGTCTTTTGTGCATTATAAGACACGCGTAGTGATAACACATTAAAGTGCACAGGTGTTCCATAAAGTCTTCATGGAATGCGTCAAACTGTATAACCAAAAATCTTCAAAATACATTTCAGATATAGTTGACCCCGAGACAGTAAGACATATTAATTTTTTTTATAATCAGATCGTAAAAGTTAACCAGGAAACAAAGCAAAAAAAGGCGAGTTAAAAATATAAAAAATCACTTTTAGGTAACGTTAAGTGATTTTTTTATGTATTTTATTTAAATTTAAAATAACTGATAAGTAAAAATTAATGAACTAAAATTCGTTTTCAAAGATCAGGATGCCTCTAAGTTACCAGTACAGCATGATGTGTTGCACCATTATACGGAATCATGCACAGCATTTTTATATGAAACTGTATTTGAGTGGAGGTACGTTTACGGTGATTTTTGTTAAGTTTACAAAATGTTTTTCTCAACAAAATTCATTAAGACTCGTGACAAAAAAATTGCATAATAATAATAAGTGCATCAGTGAATACCTCTTCAATGTTTGAGTTTAAATTTCTTTTAAAAGGCGTTTGGACATTGCCAGAAACGAATTATCTGTATAAGTCTCGCATTCATGTGAAGATGTGGGAATGAATTGGAAATATCTCAGAAAAAAGTTCACACATTTATCTGAAGTAAGGTTTCAGGAAATGTTCTCGAAGAAAAAAACTCGACATTCTGAAATAATGAGATAGAAGGAGGAAAAATTCTTTTACCTCTCATAAATTTTTTGCACAACCCAAAGCCACAGGATGGGTTATCAGGATTCTCAGCATCAGCGAAAGCACCTTCGAGCTTCCTTTTCTCAAAGTGCCTTTGAATTTGGTCCAGTTATTTCATTTCTTTATTCACTTTTTCTGGGAGTGTTTTTAACATCTCCTGAAGTTCGCGGGAGTTTCCTAACATTTTTCTGTTTCTTCAAGTATTCCGCACACATCTCAACTCGAGTGTTTTGGCCCGTTAATTGTCTAAAGAAAATGATTAAAAACTGCAAAAAAATCTTGATGATAAAAGGGAAGTATATGAAAAAGCAAAACAATTCAGAGAAATAAGAAAGAAAAAAAGGAATATTATGTTTATTTTTTTTGCCTTTTATTTTTTTGATTTTAGTGGTGGCATAGACAAAATATGGCTATCATTAAATTATTTACCTAAGCAAATGATGCATCTAAGGAAGTCGATAAAAATTCGTAAGAGTTAACAGAAAGATGTAGGCTTGGAAATCATAATTCCACAATATATATTCCATAATCATAATGAAAGTAGATTTTATTGTTTGTATGCTTAAATTTAACTGTCACTAAATATAAATCCCATATTACATATTATATTATTATCTAATTAAATCTCATATTATGAACAATCATACGAAATGCAGAACAATTTTTTGAATGCTGTAGCTTCTCTTTAAAACTTTATATGATAGATTTTTTGCACTGAAAGAAATCTAAGGTACATCCTCCAAAAAAAAAAACAGTCGTACCTAACGCTATATATTTCTTGTAATCCATAAATATTGAAATCAAACAAAATATGGTACTTGCTTTAGTAACATGTCCTTTAAAATACGTATGAATTGTATCTGCATAAGAGGCCATCTTCATAATTATTTTTACATGTTTAAATTTTCCCATAAACATTCATTTTTTTCTTTTTTTAAGCGATCTGACAAATTAAGAAATCACAGGATATGAAATGTTACGTTATTCGAAGCTAAAAAACCGGAGATATATGAGAAAAAATTAATAAGTTTTCTCAAAATATGCAAATGATGAAAACGCTTAGTTCTTAAAAGCTTTCCTTTACTTGGTACATTTCATTAGTTGATTCGATAATTTTGCATTGGCTATTTTAACGGTTTCTAAGAGTGTACCAAAAGATGTAAACCAAATCACATTTCATAAAAATTGAGGATATATAATATTTATATAGTAATATATAAATATTCTTAAAGAGACGGTTTCTCCAGCGGGATTTTGTGCTTCAAAGTAGGGGACAGTCTCTGATTATTTGGACAGGAGCGCCTAGATTGGACTAGTATCATGACTTCAATCCTATTAAATATTTGGGCCGTAAAATAGGCAAATCATGGTGTAATTGTGTAAATGTAGTGTATGAAATCATTTTTAAGAGAAAGCTCTATATGGTTACAGTTAGAGAATTAGGCATCATCGATTTATTATTTTTTTAAAAAAGACAAAAAGCCCTTACACTGTTTTAAAGTAAATAAGAAAATATATTATTATATCTTCAAATAGGACACTTCTTTGATTACAATTTACTATAATTTTATTGAAATATTTTATAAATAAGGTCTGAGGAATTTTGGTTGTTGATGTTGTTTGTACCACAAATAATTGCCTAAATTGGATAATTTAAATCAATGGTATTATTATCTTAAATTGCAGGAACAGCTGAAAAAGCAGTTATCATCCCTTGTAATCCTCATAAATTGGAAGTGGAACAAGTCAAAGCAAAAGCAAACAATAAAAGGACGCTAAAGTCGTCAAATGAAGGTTCGATAAAAAGAGCTAAGGTTATGTAGTTTTAAATTTTTTCTGAGGAAACAAATGGAAAGAGGAAGAGATACTGTGCATAAAATGTTATATTTGGGTTGGGTGCTGATGTGAATTTGAGAACCAAAAAAAAAAAATCTATATATTTAAAATAATATGGTAAAACATTCAGACAGTTAGCCAGCCCCAACCACTCGACGGATTTGAATAATTTTTATTTCATATGAAAGTTTATGACGTCTAAATATGTCATCAAGGGTCATCTGCCCCCACCACCTCCCATTTTCGAACGAAATCGAAAAAAACATATAGAGAATGTATGGTGGAGAAATGTTTTTTCAATTTCGTTCAAAAATGGGGGGTGATGGTGGAGGCAGATGACCCTTGATGACATATCTAGACGTCATAAGTTTTCACATGAAAAAAAAATCGAAATCCGTCGAGTGGTTGGGGCTGGCGAACTGTTTGAAGGTTTTACCATATTATTTTAAATATATAAATCCCAAAACTGCCATCAAAATGACGTGCCAAAAATATTGTAAAATACCTATTGCAGGTGATGAAAACTGTTTATTTAGGGCGATATTATTGTGTATTTATGGATCTGAAGACACTTTCATGCCGAAATTCGTGAGAAAGTTATATAAAGCTTTACAACTAGATGAGGTTTATTGAAAGATTTTACAATTTTAAAGGAATCTGTTGTCTACAAAGAATATGAAATCTACTAGGGTTTTATGGTGTGTTCCACTGATCTTCACGCAGTATTTAAAACTGAAAAAAGTAGTGGCTGAGAGCCACAAAGCAGCCAGGTGGCAGGGGCAGTGCTGAGCAAAGCGGATGCTGACCGCGAACCCGCCCGGTGGACGGCAAGAGTGGCTAGTTTTTCATTAATTGTGCATAAAGATATTGGTATTCCAAGCAGGGTTCCTTGCTTGGACCAATGACACAATTTTTTCAAGTTATTTTTTCCAACTATTATGTGTATTTCATAAAAAATTAATTACATTGTTTTGAAGATAAATGAACCAAAAAAAAAATGCTATCGCTTGTTTTTCATCAAATTACTTCTCAATCATGGTGCATTAAAAATGTCCAGGTGATCCAAACTGGGCGACTCTTCCCTACATCAAAATTTAAAATATTATTGGCAAATATTTTGAAAAATTTCGATAAATTTCTTTGTACCTTAACTTTTGAACGCTAGTGTGTTTAAATAGATATTGATGTTAATTGGGTTTGTTGATGTTGATTGGGATTGGGAATGTTACCATTCTGCATTTGAAAAATTTTTATTCCTATATTTAAATTTCCATATTTCCTTTATAAGCTTTGTAATCCTCCTATAAATAGCGATCACGGACAATGAGCTACATGGCAAATGTTTTGATTCATCTCCTTTACCAATTTCATATAGTATTTAAAATGAAATTTATAATTCTTTGATATTAAAGGGCGATGATTGTGCCTGGAAAACACACAATTTGTGATAATTGTGCACAATTTGCTTAAGCTTTTTCGACGCTATGTAAACGGTGTTATTTGTTCTATTTGTAATTCATCTTTTCTTTTAAATTATTTTGTTTAAAAATCTACTCAAATGATTTAAAGCATTATACATTTAAATGAAAAGTGAAATCTACTCTATGAAAGACGGGTATCTTATATATTTAATAATTTAAGATGAGAAAAAAATTATTCTCAACAGACCATCTTTCAAAACCCAAATAAATACAATAATAAGGCACAGCACTTTTGGAAAAGGTTTCCCTGTATACCTTTCAATGCTTTCATAACATTCAAGTTAGGAATCTCTTTGTCAGATTTCAAAAGAATGATATCAAATCTTTTATTCTGCACAAAATAAACATAACAAAGGCGCAGTTCGGGTCCACACCGTAGAGTTTTCGTGAAAACGTCGGGATAAAATCTTAAAACTAGTATTTCGTATTAATATGTAATTTAATTATCAATCTCTTTAATACAATATTTACACAGAGTAGTATAATGGTTACAGAATAGATAAATCACAAGCTACCACAGACCCTTGCTACATGTGATAAACTTGCGATTTATCTATACTGTAACCATTATATTACTCTCACGAAAAATCTATGGCGCCGACCCGAACTGCGCTTTTCTTATGTTTTATTTAGAGTAGCTTTTGATGGCGCAATCTGTTGACAGTATATAGAACTACATTTCGTGTATGCGCAGTAAAACATTATTTACTACAAATGCTCATATTTCCCATAATATTCAGATTTTTGATTTCAAATTTTAATTTAATGTTTCTTTTACGTATTTTCAAGTATTCTGTAAGTTTCGCACAATTCGAAAGAAACCTCTTCATGTTATAATCAAAAAAACATGGGGAGTTTGAAATTTTCAATTTAATACCGATTTTTACTTATATTCTGATAAATATTTTTATTGTTTAACTTTGGTTCCTAGTAATACTCCTCAAGCTCTTTAAAATGACACCAGAATCAACCTTCTAAGTAAACGCGTTTCCACGCTACACTTATTTATAACATTACATAAAGCTAATTCATAGCAATTACGCGCATGAGCCAACACTAGTACAATGATGTCACAGGAAAACCAAATACTCTGCGACAAACTCTTACATATATGATCTATACGTTTTGGGGTCAACCATTCTTTTCGCTTTATTAGTCTCGTAGTTATTAGCGATTCAAATCTGACGGTATTTTGAAACACAAGAAAGTTCGATCGACTATCACTGTAACGAGCGGAAAGACGTTTTCACGTCAGTATTGTTTTATTTGTTTTTAAGAAAAAACATTGGAAACGACTGAGACAGCAATTTCAAAGCATAATATGAGCAACAAAATAGATGATTTACTGTCTTATTTAGCTTGAAGACTACACATTGGTTCTTTTATAATAACTAAGATTTTTGTACTGGTAAGAAAGAGAAGACAATATAAACATACTAATATGACTTGAGTTAAAAATAAATTAATTGTCCACTACATACGGATTTTACACTCTTTAAAAGTATCAACCATAATTGAATGTTCCATATATTAAAAGCACATGTGTAGACATTATGTACTGTATGTTTAAAAAGAACATAATCTGTATATTTGAAAAGTACAAGCGGGATTTTAAGAATAACATATCAGACACTTAACTTGCAACCTATAATTCTAATTTTTTCGATCCATTAAATAAATTTTTGAGGAACATATTTGAAATATTTTTCGTACCACATTAATGGATATTTTTAAAAAACACGAATTATTCATATTTTTCAACGAAATCATATGCACACATAATATGAAAATATCCTTTTTTCACAACATTAATAATATTTTCTTTTTACAATAAACATAAATAAAGCATTGAAAAAATTAGAATCTGAAAGTCGCTAATAAGTACTTAGGCCCATATTTCTTTTAGCATACACTAACCTTTCCTTGTTAAAACTATAAACCGCATTTCAAATTAAAGAATTCGAATGATTATTCATAATAATGTAAAAAAGAAATAAAATGATGACGTAAAATCGTTTCCATTATTTTATATTTTATTAACAACAACACACTTATTAAAACTTGAATTAAACCCATCGAAATATTAAATAATCTTATTTCAGGATATCAAATAAAAGATATAAAACAAACTTGTATGTTTTTAAAGGTATCTCTATTTCAGAGAGGAACTTTTTCACTCTTTCTTGAAGAAATAATTCCAACAGGAGTTACGTATTCTCGATAACAGTTTGACCTATTTTTTACTGATACAAGTTATACGGAGGGTCTAATATAATAAGAGACGGAATCAAATTTCTCTGATATGAAATTTCATTACAAAGTATTCAGTTCTGTTATTTTAAGTATTTCATACGGTCGAAATCTCTATAGAAGTGCGCTATAAAAAATTCCTTGGACTTTTGTTTCTCTTTATTTACTAGAAAAGATGGAGGGATAGAGGAAGCAAAATCTCAGAGGAAATGCATTTCCTCTTATAAAATATCTCCTGCACAGCTCAAATTTTAGTCTTCCTGAAAACTCAAAGAAAAGAATCCATGATGCTTCCGTTTCAATAGAGAAAAGCGCTGTATTCTGGTGTTCCTATTTCAGAATCAAATGACGCGGAGAATTTCGGATTTGTATTCTAAAACCTGAAGAAGTAAGAGTACGAACCTTGTCTGCAAATTCTATGAATATCTAAAAATTTCTATACGACCAAAAGAGATTCTGATATTCGTTTACGTGCCTGTATACTGTACTTTAGAACTGAAACTCACCGTATTGAAAAAACGTGAGTTTTTTCCTTGGGATTTGAACATATCAGTCGTTTCCTAGAGAATTCAATTATCTTGCTTTTATAAAATACAACACAGTTTTTTTAATTAAAATACAAAAAGTGCGTGAATATATCGAGTGAAAAGAAGCGTATCGTCGTAGAATGGTAAACAAGAAAGCTATGGAATCCATTTACAGAAAACGGTATGCTTATTTTTAAAATAAAAACAAATAAATCTGTAAAAGTACTTTATACATATAAAACAGCTTGGCAATTAATAATAAATTAACTTGTTATTTATTTGTTCGGTTATAACTCCTATAAGAAAACTAAAAATACTTGAAATCAGTTGGCAAGCTATATAAATACTATTCAAAAGCCAAGTTCTTTTTTAATCATTTAAGAGTAGCTTTTGCGTAATGGTATTTATTCCTTTCATCATGACTTTCAGGAAATTACTGTTCAATGGTATCTATTCATTAAAAACAAAGAACAACAACATATTAAATCTACATATTTTTCAAGGTTGAAGAACTCATTAATCATTAATATATGGAATGATAATTCCCAATGTTAAATTTTCAATATTTGAGCAAAATAAAATAGGGACTTATAACTAATAAGTAATTCAGTGCAGTACAAAAGGAAATTATAAAACCATATGTAAATGAAAAAGATATTTTTTTCAACTCGGATAAAAAATATAAAAATTTATCAAAAACTTAAATAAATTGAAAAAATCATGTATTTAGTCAGATATTGAAAAACTGATTGAGCATTGATGTGGATGCCGTTACTGGATTCGTCAATTTAGAGAAAAATCAAGTCTGAAAGTTGCTTGCAGGAAAATGGTAAAATTTTTTTTGCTCATCTGTAATTTTTAAATTGTTATTCGTAAAACTTACATTTAAATCATAATGATCATTTTAAGCAAAATGTGCAAGAGTTTGCTTCCTTAATGTTTTAAAGAAACAAGGAAATATTGTGAATGAATACACAGAAGTGAAGAGTATAACGACAAGAAATGAAACCTCCAAGTTAAAAATATATTTACATTAGAAGATAGCAAACATAATATTTATAGGTAAATACTAAAATAAATCAGATTTTTACAAAGTTATGAAATGTTAGTATGTGTTGTTTTGATGTGTATAATAGCTAGAATAATATGAATTTGTCAAGAATATGAATTAAAAGTATTTTATTATAACTTTATAAAACTAAACTTCTTTTTACTAACTATTAATAAAATTTTTTACTATATTCTTTTGCTTATATGCATACTTCAATTAGAAAGAAAAAAATTTCATATCGAACATATTATAAATAAAAATTGATTAAAAGGTTCCGGTCCATTCTATAGAAGTAATGACGAGTTCAGTTCTAAAGTTAGTAAAAATCATTGAAAGGAAAGAAAAACACTATATTAAGCAGAATAATATAACCCACACGAAATACGTAGATTTAAAATTTGTAAATGCATTCCAATTTTACCTTCCAACAAACAGCATAGGCGTTTTATCTTTTCCACAGTTGTAGAGAAAATGAGTTTTCTATATATAAATTCTTGATAATCGGCTTAAGACCTCTGTAGTTGCATATCCAACCTTTAAAATTAAATTTTCAAAAATAAAATACTTAGAATCCAATATTATGGTAACCGGAAATTCGTCTGAATATGTTTTGATATACTAGTATTAAATGATTAAATATTAATGCATAACCAAACTATTTTTACTGATTTTTCTGTTAGGTATGTCATAATTATGATTTATGTTACCCGTTGGGAGTAATTCACCGTTATTTATGAACTAGCATTCAGATCAATAAGAAAACTAAATTGAAAACCGTAAGTTTTAGCAAACCGTAAGCACTGGGATTGAAATTCACATAAGAAAGCTAAATATCACATGATATGCTTATGATGTGTGATATATTGAAGATAGGCTTACATTGCGCGATGAAGATACTGTTAAGAAACTTGTAATATCACCAAATGGGTGAAAAAATTCGTTTCTAAGTATACAAAATAATACTATATTTAAAATTTAATATTATTAACTTATTTTATACCACAGTTTTTGATTATTTATATTTTTATTTACTTCCTCTGTAAACCACTGGACATGGCTGCTTAAAAATTAGTTTAATCTAGATGTTAGGGAGACATGATTTACATTACACTGTGTACTTGAGTATAACCATTTGTAATTCACGTAGAGTAAAAAGTGAGACAGTTTTAGAAAACTGGTTAAACAGGCTACAAAATTAAGTCATAAAAAGTTTTTTGATAATTTCATCAAAAACGATGATTTTAAACCAGTCGGATACTTTAAAAATGCTTTCTCTTTTACAGGAATTATTTTCAATATAAATCATCGAACCCATTGAGAAGAATACACTTGGGACATGAGAAACGCTTAATGATATTTAAAATGTGTTAGCCATTAAACAACTGCATCGTGAGAGAACGATTTCAATAAATATCAAAATCCATTGTTCACCATCTACAAACAAATTGATTTGAGTGCGCCCAATGTTGTTTGATAATACAGCCCTTTGCCTTCTGCTTGCAAAACGTCCCTTTGATATATATCTTTCCTCCTGATACTTTTCTGTCACCGTAAATTACCATAATGTTCAAGGAATTGATCAGGATTAAGACTTCTGATACAACAAATAAATATCAGTCCATGATGAGTTGGGCTGTTCTGGAACTGATGCGGTGTGTATTGGCAAAGTAATCTTTTCCGAAGTCTAAATAAATCCGTATTGCTTTCATCTCAATGCAGACGAGCAACAGTGGCGAACTTTCTCTCCAGCTCTCTCCCAACACTTGGAGCAGACTTTAATTTTCTCCACAAGTATGTAAGAAAAAAGGAAGAAAAACACTCAGACGGGAGGAAAGAAACCTCTGCTCCACCCGTTCATCAACTTAATGGTTTGGGTAGAATAAAATTGTTCTTACCTCCTTTACTTTAAGCTTCCCCTACCCCTTGCTTCTACTGTCCATAGGCTCAGCGTCGGCGTTTCTTAGCGATTTACTGTTTTTCGCATTGCTTCCCCTGTTTTAACCCCCCTTCGAGATGCTTCAGTTCATTAATGCCTTGTGACGTCACTTTGTCGTTAAAAGTCCTGCTAACTTTCTCCCCCACCCTTTCTTTTTCTTTCGCTTCAACGCCATGTTATACAACGGGACAAGATATACAGGATGTGCACAACGAGCTTCCGGGATTTTAGCCTCGACTTAAAAATGAAGAAATATTGATACTGTGTGGTACTCTTTTTTTATTTATTGCAAACGCTAAGCTTTTGCTTTTCTGCTAAAGGAATCGTTGCGCCCATGCAAAGTTTCCGGGCACTGAGGTCACCAATAGATGTGAAATTACTATTTAGTAGAGTAATTCATCCAAAATACTGTTGGCTGTCGTATTGAAAAGAATATGGCTGCCCTTCTAGGAGGTCGCCATTTTTTTGTCTTGACCGAATTGTAACGGCAGTACCTCTAGACCATCTATTGATGGCAATTTGACATTATTTTTTAAGCAGATTGGAACGAATTTTGGAATGAATATTTTTCTAAATTAGAGGATAACAGCCTTTGTTGCTAAAAGTCCCAAAACCTCTCATATCTCAGAGATAAAATTCAAGAATCAAGCCTCACGGATGTCGTTTTTTAATTATTGAAACATCGAATAGATGTTCACCGAAGCAAGGTTCAAAAATTGCAGTATGAAACAACTTTGTAAGGTCTATTTTATTACATGATCAGATGTATTGCGTTATATGCATTTAATCATAAGGTGCTTTCCAAATCGAAATTTCAAGGTCTTTGACCGTTTTCTTTGATTTTTCTGCAGGTTTCCTTGTTACTTTAGCGATGTACAAGTTTCTTTTCAATTTTAAATGTTTCTATTTATGATACAGTCTTACACTAAAGCAAACATTGGTTAGTCTCATTATATAATTGAATTCTGTCAAATAAGAAAAATTGTAGAAACCAGATACAATTCTTCATCGCTATTCTTTCTTTGTTTTATATCATCGTTTATGATATAAAGTTAGATATCTATAATGTAAAATTATGTGAAAGTCCCATATCCCTGTGGTCTTTTTAACGTGTGTTCTGATCATCCAAATATTGCAACCTAAGCATCTTTTGCTTGTCAGATCTATAGAAACTATTAGGTATACTGATGGTATTACGGAAAGATTTATTGATTGCTAACATAAATGTCCTCTTCCAGATTTTTAGAAGTTCAGAACATGATACAGCATAAAAATCAATAATGGTGCAAATTACTCTAAAAAATATGGAATGTAAATTTTATATAAACGATTTATTATATTTTATTTATATAATTAAAGGCTCATATGTAGACTTACTTCATAAGCTTCTTTTATCATAATTCTTGAATCATAGAATGTGTAATAGGATGATTCGAAATCCAGGTTAAAGTTTTAATACTTAACTGATTCGAATGACGAAATAAATCAGGTTTAATCACAGGGAACATATAACTGTTCTTTGTCAAACACATTAGTACCTGATTTGGATAATTATACTAATAGTTGTCTTTCAAATTATTTATGATGAGTTGAAGTGGTGAGAGTAAGACATGCTGCCATAAATTATAGCAGCACAGCTAAGGAATTCAGAATAAATTAAATCCTTCTTTTGCAGGAAATTTTGCATCTTGGTAGCTCTTAAGATCCATCTTAAACTAGATGTATTACATATTGGTAGCTATCAATATAACATTTTTATACGCGCTTTGAGTGTCTGGTCTGTATTAATTATAATAATATAAAAGACACTGATTTTTGTCTCAGATACAAATACTGTAGAATGATTATTTAAATTTTTAATGAAGGGAACAGTTCAGTGCTTCCAAAATGGAATTCTAAGGCAACAAAATTGTTGACTTTTTATACTATGATAGTTTATTCAAAATGAGCTTTCAATCTTAAGAAAACACATCAATTTTATAATTAAAGTTATATTTATGAACTTACGAAGATATAGTCCAGCTCTCGTACGAACACTTTAAATATGTTTGTTTCAAATTTTGTGTGAAAGACAAAAAAACAAAATCCTTGGTGGTCTTCTTGCATGCATGAGGCAAAATGTGCGGAGTACGCTTTGTTAACAGCTACAGCCACATTAATGGAGTTAAATTTTGAACTTAATTTTCGAGATTCCATTGAAAATCTAAATGCACAAATTTTAGTTGGGCAAAGTTCATTAAGAAATTTAAAGCAGAGCTTCTTACTGCCAAAGTCAACTCTAATTTCCAACCAAAGTTATTTAATTCTAATCAAAATAATAAAAATAGTTAAGTACGCTAAAAATCCTTCACTTATCAAAATCACCTATTAAGACTTATTTAGACACGTCTCTGTAGTAGTTATTAACATAATAAGTCGTGTATTTTCAAGGATTCAAATAAATTTCTTAATACTACTTCATTTCTCATTTATTTACTAAACTTAATGTAAATTAACTGAAAAATTTGGAAACATATTAGCAAATGTTTTTTTCCTCAATGCATATATATTTTATATGAAATATTTCGCATTTTTCGTAGCAAAAGATGAATGCAACAAATAAAAATCTCCTTAGTTAAATTTTCACCTTTTTAAATTATGAGAGTCTTTAAGAGCTTCTGAAAATAGAGGCTTCCCATATTAAGCATTTTTCTTTACTTGGAAAAATATTAATTCATTTTGAGGATTGAATACGGGGATGATAGCCTTTGCAGCTAAAAATCCCAGAACCCCCTTCAATCAATAAATCCACTTGATGATTTTAATATTTTGCGGTAATTAACGTTTTTATTACACATTTACCACATATTAAAAGGCAATTTGATAAATTTTGCTTAATTTAATGAAATTCGAATTTATTTTAAACAATATTTCTTTGCAGCAAATTGAATTGAATAGCCTTGACATAAAGAATTATTGAGATATAAATAAGAAGCTACTTTCCACAAGCAGCACATTGTTACGCGAATGTTTCCTTGCTTCAAGTCAATCTCTGACAGATGTTGAAGTTTTTTGAGAGGTTGTTAAAGTAGCCACCAGTTCTTTTAAGTCTATCATCTATCGACATTCTGTCTCAAAAAATAAAGAAAGAAGTTAAGTACAGTGTTTCCCTCAAAACCAGATGTCGGCTTAGATTCTTTATTTTCATACGAGGACACATTTTTAAAAAGATTTACTTTTTAAGAACTATACTTTTTTCCCTCTTCCTCCTCCAAAGTTTCTTCTAAGGATTTTCTGTTGATTTGGTGAGATGTATTGTTCGGAATAAAGGCGTACGAACATATTTTTGGTTAAATACGGTTACTTCTTTTTTTCTTATTCAGAGCGCAGCATTTTGTTTTTCCTCAAGCATGTGAAAAGATGTAGGAAAAGAAAGCTTAACTCCCGACTTTCGTAAATTACAGAAAACTCTTCTATAACTCTGAGTGTACTCGAAGAACTTAGTTTTGGTTCCCAAATAAGTTAAGAATCTGAACTTCAATAGCTACAAAGCATAAATAAGGATAAAATTTAAGAATGTTCTTATATGTGTTGCTGAATTCTAACGAAAAATATATTTTTTACTCGAATTATTTGCTACTTATCTCAGCAAAGGTAACAGACATGTGCAGGTAATAACATACAAATGAATATTTGAAGTGAGAACGCAATCCATTATTGAGTTTTATTACAATGTTGCATTGCAGACATACATATGTTGCGTTCATTTAGAATAAATCTATATGATGCCATGAAACAACGGAATTATGAACTTAAAATCTTCATGAAGCTCTCATGTATTAAAGATTCAGAAGCTCACGATTCATTTTATATTGTATAAAAATATTTAAAATTCTTCAATGTAATATTTCTCAGAAGATACAAATCGCATAAATTGGACTTCGGATATATTAAATATTTATTTCTGATTATAGTTTAAGATCTGCTTGATATAAATTTCTTGTATTTGCTGCAAACATGTCTATAAGCATTTCCATTAAATTTTAATATCGGATATTAAAGATTTTGTTTATTATAACTCATCTTAAATTTAAAATTCATTTGAACTCCTTAAGAAAATCATGTAAAATTCACCTAACCTATCCTAATTTACCGAATTTACCTAACCTAATTATATCTTTGTATTTGTAAATTCCAATGCATACCTAAGGTTTTGGAAAATTCGTGACTTTTCAAATTGTCTAATCTAGTTTAACCTGCAAATTCATAATCAATCCGTTCTCTTCTTTTATCGAATAAAAACAATTCTTGTTTAGTAACCATTTTTTTTATTTTCAAATCTTCTGCGTCATCTTTCACCTACAATGGGTGTGACATCTGGAGAAGCCAATTTTGACTCCATTGCTGCCATAAAAATCAAGTAACACTGCTTGCAGTGCGTTGCGTTCTTTTAAACTCTTTACCTAAGGAGAGAAAAATAGTGAAGGAAGTTATTAACAGTTGGTAAATATATTTATTTTAGTGACTACTTAAGATATTGGTAATACAAATATTAAATTGATTATAATTTTTTTTTGTAATATAGTTTTAGATTAATTTTGTAATAGTTTGTTAAAAAGTAAATATAACATATTTACATAAAAGATCGTAAATAAAAATTAAGACATATTATTATTTTTGTACTAATATATAGATTGCTGAACAACTTCACCATTTTCTTATTACTGTATAATGAAAATTTATCATTCAGACTTGTTCATTTACTAATAAATTTATTAAACCTCGAAATAACTAGAAATCTCGAAATGATAGAAAGAAATTGCCCTAATTTTTCCTAATAAATTCGAAAAAAATTCTTTGAATTCAAACACCTATTACAACAGATACTGGACAAAGTCGATCAAAATTAGCATTTCTAGTATTTTGTTAATATTTATAAAGGAAAGACCTTGAAACCAGATTTTTTCAATTATATTAGTGGATTAACCCTTTATTTCCCGACGGTACTTAAAAGTACTACTTTAATCACGCCTGTATGTTCGTAATTTGACCGTTTTTCCTGACAGTATTCATATAAACGCAAGGAATGTAGTTCTGGCTAGATTCCGGCTTCATCATTCAGATATCTGCGCATGCGGGGAAAAGGGAGACCCTCTCCACTACGCAACATCTTGTCACTTGACGTTATCTTATCATTTTACAAAACCAAGTGCAGAAAATACTCAACTTTGGTGGAAAAGCTTACTTTCAAATAAACTATCAAGAATAAATATATCTAAACTCATATCTTTCCTCACTGAAAATGAGAACCTCATAAAACAGCCACCGGACGCAACCAGTTCATCCAACTCCGACCCAGATTTCTCTCCTTCACCAACACCTCAGACTTATGGACTAAGACCCTCTAGAGGTTCTATACCTAGGACCCTAATTAGTCCTCCTACAAGTTTATAGATGCAGCGAACTTTTGGGACCTGTCTTAAAATTGTTTTTGCTTCGCGAGTCTTTCTTTTCATACGTAAACACAAATATTTCAAAGTTTTCATAATTTTCACATGTTTTTCGTCGATGTTAAAACACTGTATTTAACCCTTTTTCCTTCTCCTTTTTTCTGTTCAATAAACTTTATACGCACACTCATCCAAACTGCAAACCGGAGATTTTTATCTCTGGAGTCAGTGGTGTGTCTTAGTGTAAAGTAAAGTTCAAACAGTGGATGGCAGATGGAGACAAATATTAATTTTTTTATTTATTAATCAAATTAATTAAATTATCTATTTAATTAAAAAAGTTTTTCATTACTCCTGCGATTATTCTGCATTAAAATGTATCTAATGATGCCAAAATAAAATTGATAAGTTGCTGGTGAGTTAATTCGGTAAATCAAGGTTTATTCCACTGTCAAATAATAATACAATATACATTTGTGATATACCAGTGAGGAAAGTATTCACGAAGCTACAGGGTGATACAGAAGTCTGATAAAATTATAAAAATCAATAATTTGCAAATGAAAGAAGATGAGAGGATGTCATTTTCACAAAAAAGAATAAAAATGAAGCCAGGTTTTGCCTCGAAGAAGAAATCATTGAAATCACAGTTTACAATTTAAACCACTAAATGTATCTAAAGATATTGGAGCGATATGTTACTTAGGATAAGACGTCGGGCGGCTAACAAACGTTCAACGTGACGTCCTCCATTTGGGAAAACATTCACAGCATTGACCAACATTTTTGTTATTATACAAAACATCTCCCTAATTATCTACGTGATGTTAATCCGGCCAATATATTCTATGTAACATCCCTCCACCAGCTTCTCAATCTTCAACTCATAGATTCAGCAAACAATAACTCAATCTATGAGAGTTATTGAGTTATCGTTTCTCCCGACTTCTGGATACCCTCTTTCTTAGCGTTGACGTTAAATATTGGAACATTTTAAGGTATCCTATTGGTTTAAAATTGTCGTTTTTGATGAAATTATCAAAAACATTTTATGACTTAATTTTGTAGCCTGTTTAACCAGCTTTCTAAAACTGTCTCACTTTTTACTCTACGTGAATTACAAATGTAGTTGCAGCTGTTTTATTACCGAACTGTAAGCATTATTTTATGTTGCATGAAAACTTTAAATGCGTTTTCTAAAAAATGATATTTTTCAGGAAAACTGTCGACCGTAACAATGATTTCTCAAAAAGTTATTCAAGTATTGATATGAAATTTTCTGAGATTGTTTTCTGTAATATGCTTGATGCTTTCCTCTAAAAACTAAGGTCAATTTTAAAATCAAGTATTATTTTTAAGTGCTTAAATATAGACGAAAAACATTTTTTATGAAAAATTACCAGTTTAGTAACTATGTTCATCTATATCTCAAAATTATTTTGAAGTACAAGAAAGATTTTAGAGCATAACACAGATAACTGTCATAAAAATGTACTCCTACAAGGATTTATGTATATTTAGAATATGATTTTGTCTATGGCTGTTAGCGTAAGGCAAATATTTTAGTCATTTTTCTTCAAATTTCTCAGTTTTTTTTTAAAAAAATATTATTTTGAAAGCCTAATTTTACAATATTTTCATAGTTTTAAAACATATGCAGTTGAAAAATAACATTAGTATATATATATAAGTTATTTTTCAAAAAAATGTCTCCGAACACAGTCGGATACCTTCAAATTTATTTTTTAAAAACGACAAAATGTAAAGTTTCAATACATAATATATTAGTTTACGAAATCATTATTTCCTGGAGAGATGTTAAAATTTCTTTTCTCTGTCAAATTGTTTATCATACTTATCGCATCAAAAAATCTTTTTCCTCAAAGTAAAGTAATAATTTTATTCATTTAACGTGCGTAAAAGAAGTAATGATATATTTATGACAGTTTTGTTATTTGCTGATTCATATTTTTCATTTAAGTACTTACATATTAAAATTCACATCATTATACAACAGTTTACTGTCTACTTAGTAGAACATCACTATAGCAACCTGTTATTGAACCTACAATTTAGTTGCAACAACTTAATTCTTCCTTTGCAATTTAACTTGGAGTATTAATTTCTCCCGATTATTTTGGATAAATGCAAGCTTTATTTAAGTGAGGCGTTGCGCAGTTTGACTAATTCTGGTCATTATAGAACTCTTGTTGAATAAAGATCTTCTGAAACCATCTGATCAATTGATTCAACGTGTTTGAGAGGATATGGAGTCTAGAATGGATGGCCTTTAACCAAATGTATTATTCGCCTAGAGGTTGAATCAAAGCAATATGATTCCACATCGATGACTACCTAGTGCTATAGATTGAGCAGAAAGCCTGATATCTGACGCTTTTAGCTCATAAATAAACACTGAGGAGCCCAATTTGAGAGGATGTTCATGGGAGTGAGTACCTTTGTATTGGAGGCCCACTCACTTCCATTTATAAGCATATGGCATTTACCTTTTGCAGGAAATCATGCATTACAGATAATGCAGAAGTATTACGGTAACTAAAAATCTATTCATCACCGGAAATTTTATCTGCTTTTCATGAAACCATTAAAATAACTTTTATCTATGACGAAGTTACGTCGAAATGAATGAGAGTAAATAAATTCTGTGGTAATTTGTTTAGAGGCTTTCTTAATATGTAATTACCACATACGTGTCATAAAATAGGAATTTAATATTTAACGAAAGTATCAATCAGCACAGAAAACTATAAGAGAGAATGAATACATGGCGGTACACCACAGAAAAAAAATTACTCCTAATGAAAATTGTTGTAGAATCAATATGTGATTAAAGTAGGACAGAAACGGTGTAAATTACATCCCGAGCAACTGCCAGCAACCTTTTATCTATTTCTCAACATTTGGCGATGCTTCTGTTTATCCAAAATTAATAGTCTATTTTTATCAACAAGTCGACACTTCAGAAACTGAAGTCATCAGATCTAATACTCCAAAAATTTAGTCATATTCTATCTCTGCTTTGCTTTTCACTAAAACTCATCACAGAGTTCATTCGAAAATACTGCTCATTAGAAAATTATTCATTTTACAGTTAATTTGGGAAGACAGATTTCCCATTTGTATTTCGAAAATCATCCGTGATTGCTTATGACATAAAAGAAATGGGAATAATGACAGATTCTCCATTTGAATTTCGAAATTCATTTGTGATTTATTTATGATATAAAACAAATGGTAGTACTGAAACTTTTGATTTACATAGGAGTTATCATATGTTCTTGTGATTTTCATTCTTTTTTCTGCCATCTTCAACATATAATTTATCCATCCAATAAACTACTGGATAAAATTTAGCATTGTAATAAACGTGTTTTTATATATGATGCTAGAACTTGGATATTTTAAGAATCTTTAAAATGTTTCTACTTAATAAACTGATCATGTTCAATCAATAATAAATAAATTTTATGAATACGTAACACTTCTATTAAGTTCTCAAGTGAGAGAAAAATTCTTAGTGCGACTGCGATAAAGTTTATGTATCTAATTATTGCACTCATATATTTTGTAACATTGCCTTTTTGATCATGTTATTAATAAATTTTAAACTTAAGTTTACAGTGCATGACCTATTTGATGAGTCAACTGTACATCAGATCACTTAACTGTGACATTGATTTTTGATTGGTTAAGTGGTCGTATTCTTTATTAAAACTGGGCTGAGACTATAAACAATTTACTTTTTTTATTTTATATCCTAAAATGATTCATCTTATCAACTATAATATCCCACTCTTTATATTCGACATCAACATTAAATCATTGACTGGTAATTCCTTCTCAACTATCTTCAAGCTTTAAATCCTTACCTTTGTAAAGCAATAATTTAACTCTGAAAGAAACGGCATATTCAAACAAAGATATTGTAGTCTAAACTGAAAATTTCAAATATTTTGGATTCCAAGATACGAATTATAAACCAATGCCCCGCTCCTGAGACTGATTTTACAAATAATACACATAATATTGTTTCTTCAAAAGCTGCATGCCGTTATTTGAATCCTTGAATGCTTATATATTCCATGTTGCACATAATAACCTCACATAAAATGGATAAAGTGATAGAAAATGACCATCGAAAGAGACCATTCTGAAGATTTCTTCTGGTCACGTACTAAAGGTATGGTTATTCAAGTCAGAAACAGACTTATAAAAGCACATACATATATATAAGGTCTCGTAAGTTATACAACGGAAGACAAAATTCTGTTTCTTTTGTTTCGTTTTATTAATAAGTAAAAATGCATGCCCACCTTCTATGCGTATGTTTAAAATTTCATAGATTTCTAGAATACATTTTTATTCCGGGTATGTGCGTTCAAAATATTTTATTGTAAACCGTGACGTCAAATCGTAGCATAATGGAGTATTTGGACAAAAGCTAATTTTTTAAAAAAGCTACTCTGCTTTCAAAATAAAAAAATCTCGACATCAGAATATGAAAAGGCTTAACCTTTTATAAACAAAACCACTTATGGAATTAATTTTGTCTATTCTCTAGATCAAGATTTGTTGATCGGAAGTATCGAAATTGCACCAGTTTTCAACATTTTACTTTTTAATATCTATAGCTTTTAATACAACAACATTTATGTGAACGAATAAAGTTTCAAAACTAATAAGTGATTTAAAATAACAGCTTATATTTTTTTTATATTTCCGAAAACCTCGTTTCATCTTGTGATAATTAAAACTATGAAGAATTAAAATGAAATTTTCCATTTTCAAAAAACGTTTGAGTATTCACTGAGAAATTAGAAAACTCTCTTAATTTGCTTCTCAGTAAAAACGTATTTAGAGTACGAGTGGCGCAAATTGATATTCATTATCACAAAATGTATGTCTGTAGATGATAGATTTCCGGAAACTTTCCATGCGATTAAAACCCCTAAACCTGTAAATGAATGATGTATATATATTGAAAACAACTACGTATCTGAAATTTGACATCTAATAAAGGTTCTTGTTTCAATCTTTTGACCGAATTGTCATTTCCGAACATTCAAATGAAAAGTAATATAATTCCAAAGTAATCCTTAAAATTCACTGGTGCATATATCGAAATAAATGATATCTTACATTTTGTTAATTGTCAGATAAGTATCTGAAGTTCGACAAGATATAACCTAATTAGGATTTGAGAGACAGGATTCGAAACATTTTTCAATCTCAAGCGTTCAACAAATCGTTATAATTTCCAAATATCTGGACAATAAAACTTTATTTCTGAGGCTTAAGAAATAGTGATAATGGTTCTTATCCCACTTGGTCTAGCATGTGTATACAAGTCCATGAAGAAAGTCCTATGATAAAGGAGAAGGGAGGCGTCATCTGTCGATCAAAGTGACTTTTCTGTACCTAGGTGGCAGCCTGACTTATCATCTATATAAGGGGTATGTTGCCTTCCTCGAAGACGTTCTATTTGCCCAGAGTACGCTAAAAATCACTGATATTTTGAGAGATTTGTAACATTTAATAAATCTAAAATTCTGCAAAAAGTGAAAGTCTTAAAGAACGTATTTGATGAAATTTCCAAAAATTCATTTACAAAAAGCTTTTCTATATTTAAGTTATCAAGACTGACTAAAAGTAAAAATGAGTGGAATAAATTATGCTTTGTTTATGGAGTAACCTATAATATTCGATTAAAGTAACGCATAAAAATTATAAAATCCAGGGAAAATAAAAATTTAGATCTGTTTTTCGTGATTCCATTTCATATTACTTTACATTCCAAACGAACCTTATGATTAATAGTAACATCAACTGGAAGTTACAATTACCTCTCTATTGAAATAAATAATGACAATTACTTTAGCGTAGTGAACAGAATAAAAACTACACACAATCTCTTCTATAATGTAACAAGAAATATTTAACAGATCTCTTCTATAATATAACAAGAAATATTTAACATAAAAACTATAAAATCCAGGGAAAATAAAAAAAATTAGATCTACTTTTGGGATTTATCATTTCATATTACTTTACATTCCAAACGAACCTTATGATTAACAGTAACACCAACTGGAAGTCACAATTACCTCTTTATTGAAATAAATAATGACAATTATTTTAGCGTAGTGAATATAATAAAATCTACACACAATCTCTTCTATAATATAACAAGAAATATTTAACAGATAAGATAAAACTAAGATAAGAATAAAAACTACACACAACGTGTATAGACGTGAGAAGTAAATTAAGCAATATTTCTGAACTTATTATGAGAGTTAAAATCTCTCAGCATGGGGCACATGGGAATCTATATATTTCCATCAATTCAAGTATTTGTAAATCACTTTTCACTTAAAAATTGTTACTTATGTGGACAAAATCAGTTCATATTTCATAGCTTTATAATCTAAATATTTTTTAACTGCTCACAGAACTTTCGTTTTAGAGTTAGCTTTATTTTTTATAGCAACTTCGTATCTCTTACATACGCTTATCCCTTTTTTCGTAAGTAATATCTCTTAGCAGAGAAGCTTTTTTTAAATCTAAATCTTCCGACGTCTACTTCCGTGATTTTATCCTGAGCCCAGTAGATTCAACTCTCGTTGTTTACTAAGCCGGTTTCTATGTTTATGCTTTCTATCCAACTTCTGGTTCTGTTTTGAAAAAAAAAAGTTCAATTTGGGTTCGAAGTAAATAGAAAAGTTTGAAAGTATGCAGTGCTCCGATCATAGTTTGAAATCAGCTGAAGGAAGATATCAATGTCAGAATTTTTGGTGAAAAAATAAGAAATTTTTAAAAAATATCTCTTCATAAGCTTAAAATATTTATTCCAAGATATGTATAATCTTTTTCTATTATTATTTGAGATACTTCTGCTGGCCCCAGGCTATCTTTAAACCAGCTTAAAAAGTCTCAGGAGTCAAAAGATAAAAATTCATGCAATACTTAAAAATGAAATAAATTTTAGATTCAAGTAATAAATAACATATTTAAGTAAAAGCTTTATAATTATTTAAAGTATATCTATATAATTTTTTACTACGCATCTTTTACTTTCTTCATCCTGAAAGGGTATTGACTTCTGCTTCATAAAATGTCCTATAAATTCACTTGAGCAGAATAAATATATATATATATAAACAGTTCTATAAAACATACTTTTATTACTGTACTAAAAAGTGTAATTGGTTATTTTAATGATTTTCAACGTTTGGGTCTTAATTTTGAATTCATTATTATAGATATTATAGACGCTTGCAATCAATTTCTTCTCAGTTTAGTTTAGTTTAATTAATGTCGCGTTTTGAAGCAACACGAGGGCTATTTTGGGTCTGAACTCTTAAGTTTGAACCTTGGTTAGATGACGAGGACGACACCTAAACTGGCACCCCCTCTCCAAACTTCCGCACCGCACCAGCGGGAGGACGTTCGGCCTCCTACGTATGATTTAGCGTGCAACAGGCCCAATACACGACGGATCTTCAGTAGAATCCGGTTTCGAACCTTCCCGCTCCGAGGCCGAAACCTTACCACTAGGCCACAAGGATTCCGATTTCTTCTCAAATTTAGAGCCGAGTAGCGCCATTCGTATAGAATTGCAATTTTATTACATTAATCTATTAACTGAAGATTTAGTTCTAAAAATATTAAAATAGAGTAATCTTATGGAGGACACATAAACATACAAAATTTCGAAACTCCAATGCATTAGGAAGTGAGTAACAAATCGTTTACATTATCTTCCCTTCTATATCCTATCATTCCTTCCCTTCTATATCTATCTAATCCCTTCTATATTATCACGAAACAAGTCAAGTTAAATGAAACTGTAAAAATGTCATTTTATTTCAAAGAAATATCCCACCCTAGGAAATTTAAATAATATGTGGACGGTACTCTTTTAAGCATTGTCTCAATAGAATAGGTTCATTGATGTAAAATGGAATGTAGTTAACTTTTCGATGTATGACCAGTTTATTTTTTTCTATGATTGTAGTAATGAGAACTATAGGTAACTTATTTTTGTACAGCTACACGAAAATTTATTGGGAGGGATTTGATTCATATATTTAAGCCTTAACATGGTCACGTGACGAGGATGAGAGCTGAGTATACTCTAGGGGGTCTGTTCTGGTACCCCCGGTTGGGTTGGGAGTTGGGTTGGGTTCCGCACGTTAACTACGGAACCCAACCGGGGGTACCAGAATAGACCCCTAGATTTCCAAAGGGAGGCTATTTGACTCAAACACATAGAATGAACGTGCATTAAGATTACATACACGGCGGCCCTTTCTTTGAATAAAATGCAGAATTATTTCTAAGCCAAATACCGATGTCGAGACTATCAGCAGGCTATAATATCCATTGTGATTCTTTAAACAATTATAGAAACTGAATTCATATGAATTAATTTATTACCTGCAGAAAATGTCTTGCTATTATATTTTCCTGATTAATACAATTTTTCTATCAGTGATTTAAAGTGAAACAACTTCATAGCAGCATCTGTCGGATCTTCTGATTTCCTTGTAAGTGGGTCACCTCAACGTAGCTAACAAATATTTACTCTTATTTTTAACATATTTAAAAATTTGCTATAAAATAAATATTTCATCAATTTTTATTTTAGAAATTAATTTGTCTCTTGAAATATCAATGAAACAGGAAATTTAATGAGAAAATTCTGTAATTAACTATCATGCGCGAATATTTCATTAAGTACATAAAACAACCGAACTTTTTACGAGATGATTTGTATTTCCGCTTTCGCCTCTTGCTTCCGGGAATAAGTCATTTATTTGTTGGCTTTGACATCAAGAACTGCCGCATTGATTTAATTAAATTAAGTTCCTAAAAAGTAAGGCTAAATAGAATTCCCATTCCTTTTCTCAAAAGATAAGGAACTAATTAAAGCAAGAGTTAAGCTGAGTAATTGAGTTACATTGCTGATGCGAACCGTTCAAGAAAATGAGGCCGCTTTGGAAAAGACTGTGTTCCAATTCCACTTTCAAATAACGTCACAATCACTAACAATAATTAAATTGTTTGTCCTACTTCTGCGAAGCGATTGGTTCAAATGCATTCTTTCATAATAATTTATTAATAGCAATTTCGATTGGAGATGGCATCGAGAATAAAAAACGAATGCTCAGATGAATAATATTCATTAATTAGTTTACTAAATTCATACAATAATCTCTTGATATAGTGACTGGGGATGAATTCGTGGATTAGAAGAAGCTTAACAAGTAAAGATAAGAAAAAGCAATCAATGATAGACCTTAGCAAGTTAAATGTGTGACGGAGTGTGGTGCAATAAAAAATAGATGATTTAAATTATTTATTTAGTTTACATTATTTACATTACGTTAGCTTTGCGAACAACATCACAAAAGCGCGGATGCAACCTGGAATGGTAATGTTGCCAGACAAAAGATAACATTTTGACTTTTGATCAATAAATGAGGGTTGACGCATAGCGCTCCACTGGACCATATACATTAACAGGAGTAATATGCTTATTTTGATTAAATTTATTTTAAAAATCTTATTATATCCCCATGTATAAAAGGGCAAAAAATTAAAAAATATGGAAGTTAAATTCTAACGGTGAAAATACATGCAATGATAAAAAAAATCAATTTAAAAAATGATCCTCATTTAACGTCCTTATCTTTCTGTTTATGGAAACTCTGAAAGAAACTGTTAAAAAGCAAATTCATTGCATTTGTTTCAGAGCACTATTTTATAATGATTTATTATTGTAACTTCTCAGTTGGTATTAAGTGGTTTGAAATAAAAAGGAAAATAAAAAGAGAAATGAAAAGGTAATAGAAAGTAATATAAATTTTTTTTTTTTTTTGATTTCTGCAAATCCTAAGGCAAACACTTTTATTACACATTTTTTAAACGTAGTTTTTAAATTGAAGTTGATGTGATATCTGAAAACATTATAAATATGAAGAAAGGCTGAATTGGAAATCGATACAGCCGTATTTTGGAAGCAAATCTTTAAGTATTCAAAGCGAAAGAAAAAATGAACCTGAAACAAATGGTGTTTTTATTACATGTCGTAATTGATTCAGTTGTTTTACATTCTACTATCTGAAACTTCCAACTAACCAACTGCCTGCGAAAACATACCAAAAGAAATTGATCATTGTCTTTCACATTTAGATGTTCAAGATTATGGAGGCAAAAAATTTTGTGTGAAGCTTATGCAACCCCAATTGGATTCATTACTGCAAACAATTATATATCTTCCATATCCACTACGTAGGTGGATGTAATAACCACATCTTCTGGAAATTTGTCGTTTTGTGCTGGTTTGGTTGAAAATGGTTTAAACGGTGTGCTGAATTTTAACATATGACCGCATTTTCTTGCGGCAAAAGACATTGCGCCAGTACTAATTATTCTTTATCATTTTGTTCTAACAGATTTTTCAAGAGTAAAGTTCTTGAAGGCTATCTTTTAGAATTATGATATAAATTCACACACTAATTAACATCGACATTAAACTTTTGTAATATGTATTTATTTCTCTTTCTTGGTACTTCTAAACTTATCAGTATTTCTATGATAACTTATCAGTGAATGTAATTAACAATGGCAGTGGAAAAAAAAAAAATAGGAATGCCAACCGTTATGATGAAGTATTAAAGTCTTTCAACCATATATGGATATTTTCATCGACAAATTTATCTTTGCTAACAACGAGTCTTGGAGATAACTCTAGTTATTCGCGAAAAGAGTCGAACGGACTCATATGCAACAGAGCCAATTTACTTGACACAGGCACCTGACAAAAGCGACGCATGTCACCCTAACATCTAACTACTCACACTGTGCTGCAGTATTTACGTCTAATGAACCCACCCAAGATGCGTAATAGGTTTTTTTTTTTAATTAAATTCATCAAGGGCATCTTGCGTGTATCCACTTACGACTAATATAAATTGAATCAATTGTGGAAGCATTATCTTACTAGACGTACAAGAAACTCTTAAACAGGTAAACACATTACCTGCCCGTCAGAATTTCAGTGTG